>JAACNH010001143.1:86434-98915 GCA_019447015.1 Hymenochirus boettgeri
CAGTATCTGTCCATGTGTATATAGTAAACAGTGCCCTGTATAATGTATCAACATGCACAGATACTGTTATATTATACAGGGAACTGTTTACTATATACACATATAATGTTACAGTATAAAGGGCACTGTGTACTATATACACATGCACATATGTTACAGTATACAGGGCATTGTCTACTATATACACATGCACAGATACTGTGACAGTATACAGGGCACGGTTTACTATATACATATGCAGATACTGTTACAGTATACAGGGCACTGAGTTTACTATATACACATATAATGTTACAGTATACAGGGCACTCTACGATATACACATGCAGATACTGTAGTTTTAACACATGCGCAGATACTGTTACAGTATACAGGCACTGCGTTTACTATATTCAGATGCACAGATATTACATTATACAGGGCAGTGTGTTTACTCTATACACATGCACAGTTACTGGGACAGTATATGGGAACGAATTACTATATATAAATATACTGTGACAGTATACAGGGCACTATGTGTATACTATATACACTTGCATATATACTGCAATGTGCAGTGATTACTTTTATTTTTACTTTCTTCATTCTGCGGCTTTCTTAATAGGAGGGGCACCACTAATGATCCCAACTAACTGGCAGAATGTCTAAGTGTTTCCTGACAGCAGGACCAACACGGAGAGGACAGAATGATGATTGGGTCTGAGACTAAGGACGTTGCTTTACAACAACACTGTACAACTTAACATCTGGTTTATTTGTTTCAGTAACATAAACAGAACTGTCCCGGTACAACAAACGTAGCAGAATCTTCCACTGATCTCCCACCTGTGGTCTAAGCATAGTACTGTAAATTGGCTTTTTTCTTGGCTTGGACTTCTAATATTCCTTCCATGTAATCCTCATGTGTTAGTTCAGTGGCTCCTCTGCGTAAAGCGATCATTCCCTGTAGGGAAAAGATACAGATCTCTAGCAAACTACACAATGACATCTACTTTCACTTGTCCCACAAGTTCTACCTCCGAGTGTGTGTACAGGGTTTTTGGCAGGTGATTTATGTGATTGCAGTTGGTGATGTTTAATAAATAAGCAATTCTAACTAGTATTGGAATCAAAATCTTGGGAGAGAGACGTTGACTAAATTACTAGCAGACGAAAACACTACAAACACCTGCAGGTAAAATGTAGAAAAACAAATGGATTACAAGGAATCTGCAGCTTCTAAAGCGAAACACACAGGATTATGTCCCCAACAGCTGCCGTGCGTTCTCCACACTTAGTAAATTGAGAGGGTCCGGGTGACTAAAGCTGGGTGCGCAGTAATGATAAAGCCACGATAAGGTCGGATGCGAAATCAAAGGCTTCGTCTTAAAGCGAGGCCTGTGGGCAAACAGCTTCATCAGCTGCAGTTTACAAACAGCACATCCAACAGCTGTTGGCCCCCTGATCAACTGTCCTTGTTGTAACCATAGTCCAATAGGACTCTGCTCCATTGTCAAACAGTGAGAAGTCCTTCCATGTACAGGATTAAATCCATATTAAGGAACCTTTAACTTGTGGGTCTATAATTTACAGCAGTACAGTGATACAGACATAGTATATACATACAATCTAATCGTATTACTTACAGCCTCTACACACACTGCTTTACATTGGGCGCCGTTGAAATCATCAGTGCAGCGAGCGAGCTCCTCATAGTTAACATCGGGGCTAGAGAAATGAAACACAATTAGCACAGTTCAAACCGCAGCGTTAATGAATAAACTGATTTAATATGAGCAGAAAACCAATCTGCTACATCTCCGTCATTGTATTTGTGTTACTTTCTATTTACACTGCACAAAGGGTGGGACAGAAACCAAACTGAAATGCCCACTCAGGACCCTGTACTCCCGCGATCTCTGGGCTAGATAACTTCCCAGCAATGCTGCTCATTTCAGAACTACAAGATTTTATCCAGGGTCATTTATTTTAGCTTTAGTTTTCCTTTAAAGCAGCGCAACATTGCAGTTTATGCACAAGCGCTAGTAATATGTCACTGGTCAGGTTATTATAAGGACCCATGTGGCTATAATTCCACGGACGCACTCCGTCTGGTAAACATATCTACGGTGATATTGCTCACTCTAGATTCCCCGGTCGGATGTACACAATAAGGACCCTACCTTACGTTCATTTTGCGGGAATGAATCTGCATAATCCTCGCTCGGGCCTCTTCATTCGGCATCGGGAATTCTATCTTACGGTCCAATCGTCCGGAACGCAGCAGCGCTGGGTCCAGAATATCCACGCGGTTAGTGGCAGCGATTACCTGCACAATAACATGGACTTCACTAAGAGATGCAGAACTAAAGACGTCGCTCTGTGATTTCAAACTCCCGCCGGAGAATTTACCTTGACTTGTGTGTTTGGCTGAAATCCATCCAACTGATTGAGAAGCTCCAACATAGTTCTCTGTACTTCTCTGTCGCCTGCTTTCTCACTGTCAAACCTGCAACACACACAGAATTATCATTGCTACAAGCAACAGCTCACGTATGTTCACTAACTGCACCTGTCCTCTGCTCCAGTAATGTCAAACCATGGAAACTACAACTCCCAGCATGCTTCTAAGTCCACAGGATTGACTAGGCAGAGCAAACCGAGAATCTAAACCTTGTCCAAATATTAATCCAAAGAGAGACTATGGGGAATAAAAATGGAACAATTTACATAACACTGGAACCTACGAACATTACTGGACACTTGTCTATGTCCAGTGGTCCCTAGAAGAAGATTCTTATTTATGACCTTGAGTCAGCTGCAGAGGTGGCTCTGGAAGCAGCCAAAAGTCATTACCCTTGACGTCCCCACCACAGGCCATGACTGACTGCTACTACCCAGAAGGACCAGGAAGAACAGTCACAGGTGATGATCTCCTTCCAGGAAGCACTGGGACAGTTTTGAGTATCCTTTGCGATGCAGTGAAATGTCCCTTTATTATTGTATAATAGTTAAACATTGGTTAACCCTTTAACATGTTTTATTGAATTAACATTCCTCTAGCTCATAAGCCAAACTGTACCTTTTAGTGCCAATTGCATCAAGTTCGTCAATAAAGATAATGGATGGCGCCTTCTCTTTGGCCAAAGCAAATGCATCGCGGACAAGTTTGGCCCCGTCTCCTATAAACATCTGTACTAACTGAGGGCCAGCAAGCTTCAGGAAGGTGGCCTGATGGGAAAGAGCAATAATGTGTTCGTAGACATTTCAGCATCACACTGTGCTCTGACCTTTAAAATCATCTCCTACCTTGGTCTGTGCGGCACAGGCTCTTGCCAGCAGGGTCTTTCCGGTTCCCGGTGGGCCATACATCAGGACACCTTTTGGGGGCTGGATTCCCAAGTTTTCAAACTTCTCTTTATGGTTCATGGGCAGGACAATGGCCTCCACCAGCTGTAATTACCCACAGAACAGAACACGTTGTTACTATGTAACACAAATGGAACACGGAACGCTGTATCATCCACATCCCATGCACATACCTCCTGGATTTGTTTATCTAGACCCCCTATATCACTATATTGCTCAGTGGGTCTTTCATCTACTTCCATAGCTTTCACCCGGGAATCATATTCTGTTGGAAGAGTCTCCAAAATGAGGTACGAATCTTTGTTCACTCCCTGCAACAACACAAGGTGAATGTGAGAATCCTCCGCTCCCCGGGATTCTGTAAAGGGAACAATGTACCACATGTCCTTACCACTAGGTCTCCTGGCTTCAGTTTTTCTGCATCAACCAAACCGATGACCGGCAAGAAGTAAGTCTGAGGAAGAGAGAATCGTTACTATATTGACAAGCACCAGAACTGCCTTGTTCTTTCCTGAAAACCCAGCTCCCTCCGTGTTTTTCATTTGTCTTATTTAGTTCAGTTTAGCGATTGGAAATATCTACGTACATATACATTCAGGATACGGTTAATATTCCAAATATATATATATTCTGGTTGGTTAGGTGATGTAGTCATTGCATCGGTCTCTATCGGAATAACACGCAAGTTACAGCAGTTATAGAAACTGAATCCCATATATAGGGAATGGATACAGATAAGGGGGTCACTCAAACTATCAAATGGAAAAGTTTTGGCTCCTTCTAGTCCTGGCACGAAATCCCTTGTTTATCTTTTGAAAGGATAACTAAAGCGTAAATACACCGTAATAAATTTTATAATATATAAGTGGCCTGGATTATAATGGGAGCAACAGTGGATTATATCCTTATAAAAATCACTCAACTACGTAGTTGAGTGATTTTTATAAGAATATTCACCACTGCTGCTCCCCATACATGTGCCGTCCTCCTTCTGCTTTATCCAGCCCGTTCCCAGTCAAACCCTGCAATTAAAAAACATCACTGTAACACACAGACATTTACTGGTCATAAATTCCTTATCTGAATCCTTCGTTTAAAATCCGTTTCACCCGGTAACTTAGTAAAACCTTTCAGCCGTGACACAAACTCCTACAGCCCTCCGGATGACATTAAGCAGAGCGTGCATGTCAGCGTACTGACAACTTCCCCTGCACGCTCTGCTTTACATCATCCGGAGGGCTGTAGGAGTTTGTGTCACGGCTGAAAGGTTTTAACAAGTTACCGGGTGAGAGGGATTTTAAACGAAGGATTCAGATAAGGAATTTATGACCAGTAAATGTCTGTGTGTTACAGTGATGTTTTTTATTGCAGGGTTTGACAGGGAAACTGATTTTTTAAAGGGGAAGGAGGACAGAATGAAAACGGAGCCAGGAATTCCTGAGAAAAGGCGGAAGAGGATTTTCAAGTCAATCTGGTATGTATTAATTAATCCATTTTATTTCAGGGGGTTACTGTGTATTTAGTTTAATTATTTAGTAAAGGGAGAAAGGATAGTTAGGGATTTAGTAAAGGGACTAGCCATCAAATTACATTTTTTTAAACTTATATATTATAAAAAATAATACGCCCCATTACATTGTAATATAAGGTTTATAAAGTCACCTCGGAGTTCCCTGTCCTGTATAAAAGAACTCGACCTTCGGTCTTGTGCTTCTATATGGCCAGGGAACTCCTCTGTGACTTTATTCCTTATATTATCCCTTATATAATTCCTGACAGTCATAACGGTAACTAATAACATTTCTGATTTCTGCAGCTCAACTTCCAAGTGAAAACAATTGTTTATTTCGAAAGTTCAGCCTTGATAGTCCGGTAACCCAATAGTTCTGTAACTCACCGTTCTATCTAGATCTAAGGCCAATATCCAGAAACCCATAGAACTATAAAGGGGAGAGTTAGTTCCATGTGTCATACATGACCGCACAGCACACCAATCTGTAAACATTGGACATGATGTCATAGTTAGGGTTCCGCACATAACGGCTGTTCTCACCTGTCGTGTTGAGGTTTTGATCACTGCGCACTTCCCTTTCCTCTGAGAGTCCAAGTCAATATTGGCTCCATCCTCTTCTTGGTCATTAGGATCAACATCCAGAAGCTACAAATAATATAAAGAAAATCTAAATGAGACAAAGACCGTTACAGTAACGGAATCCATGCTGAGGATGTTCAGAATGAATGAATCTTACCTCAATGACATTGGACACCAAGTACGGAAGAGTTTTATTAACTTTGATCTTTTCACTGTTCTCCTTGATTTTATCTTTCATTGCTTGTAACTCGTGAGTAACTCTCAAAACCTCGCTCTTCATGATCTGCAACAGACAAAATGGTGCTGCAGTCATTGAGAACACACACTCCTTAAATATTCAAGTAGAAGAGAAGTATACATTTAAGGGGATTTAATGCTTCTTAAAGGTTTATATTTACAGAGATCTCCCTCTCTGCAAAAGGTCTGATGAATCCTTCCATGTCCGGTTTATAAAACCATAAGGTAACTTGTTAGGACCTTCAATACTGGGGTTACCTTGAGGTGGTTGGAAAGCTTTTCATTTTTAGGGATAAAATGGTGACTAAACCCCCATGTTTTTACCGTTTGCACTAGCACAGATATTATATTATATGGGGCCCAGGAATGTGCATTGATCATCTCCTTTCTTCTTTGTTCTAATGTTTAGGTCAGATCAGTAGCACTTTCACTGTATGTTACAGTCATTTTGCCATAGGAGCTCCCACAGCCCCCCTTTTCTTTTTATAAAGCCATCATGGTGCAGGCACAACCCACACTGCAGATTGGACTGGCTGACTGCACCCCTGACCTGTATTTCAAAGGGTGTGCTAGATTCCTGCCTTGTTTTACTAAATGGCTTCAGATTTAACCCTTTATTCTCTGTTAATTCAGCAAATGTGCAAATATATATACAAACATAAATAGCTCACACAAGAAATGTCCATGTTGGTTTTAATTTATATATTTGCCTTCCTGTAAATTGCTTAGGAGAAATATATGGCAACAAAGATACCCGTGATTAACGAAAGTTCAGCCTTGATAGTCCGGTAACCCAATAGTTCTGTAACTCACCGTTCTATCTAGATCTAAGGCCAATATCCAGAAACCCATAGAACTATAAAGGGGAGAGTTAGTTCCATGTGTCATACATGACCGCACAGCACACCAATCTGTAAACATTGGACATGATGTCATAGTTAGGGTTCCGCACATAACGGCTGTTCTCACCTGTCGTGTTGAGGTTTTGATCACTGCGCACTTCCCTTTCCTCTGAGAGTCCAAGTCAATATTGGCTCCATCCTCTTCTTGGTCATTAGGATCAACATCCAGAAGCTACAAATAATATAAAGAAAATCTAAATGAGACAAAGACCGTTACAGTAACGGAATCCATGCTGAGGATGTTCAGAATGAATGAATCTTACCTCAATGACATTGGACACCAAGTACGGAAGAGTTTTATTAACTTTGATCTTTTCACTGTTCTCCTTGATTTTATCTTTCATTGCTTGTAACTCGTGAGTAACTCTCAAAACCTCGCTCTTCATGATCTGCAACAGACAAAATGGTGCTGCAGTCATTGAGAACACACACTCCTTAAATATTCAAGTAGAAGAGAAGTATACATTTAAGGGGATTTAATGCTTCTTAAAGGTTTATATTTACAGAGATCTCCCTCTCTGCAAAAGGTCTGATGAATCCTTCCATGTCCGGTTTATAAAACCATAAGGTAACTTGTTAGGACCTTCAATACTGGGGTTACCTTGAGGTGGTTGGAAAGCTTTTCATTTTTAGGGATAAAATGGTGACTAAACCCCCCATGTTTTTACCATTTGCACTAGCACAGATATTATATTATATGGGGCCCAGGAATGTGCATTGATCATCTCCTTTCTTCTTTGTTCTAATGTTTAAGTCAGATCAGTAGCACTTTCACTGTATGTTACAGTCATTTTGCCATAGGAGCTCCCACAGCCCCCCTTTTCTTTTTATAAAGCCATCATGGTGCAGGCACAACCCACACTGCAGATTGGACTGGCTGACTGCACCCCTGACCTGTATTTCAAAGGGTGTGCTAGATTCCTGCCTTGTTTTACTAAATGGCTTCAGATTTAACCCTTTATTCTCTGTTAATTCAGCAAATGTGCAAATATATATACAAACATAAATAGCTCACACAAGAAATGTCCATGTTGGTTTTAATTTATATATTTGCCTTCCTGTAAATTGCTTAGGAGAAATATATGGCAACAAAGATACCCGTGATTAACCGTTATAGGAAATGTGACAGTAGAAAGCAAATCACTTCAATTTTCATGTAAAATGAACCCTAAGGCTGAGGTCACACTGCAACGCACAAGAATCGCGCACCAAATCGCGAGCGTAATCGCGATTCTTTGCGTTTTGGTAACGCACCAAAAATGGTGAACGCACGCGTTCCCAAAATGCGAACGGAAGCGCAATCACATGCGCATCGGAAATCGCGGGAATTTTTGCGTTCCCGCGATTTCCGTTTTAGCGAAAAACGCGCTAGTGTGGCCTAGCCCTTATTGAGTCTTGCCCGACTATCTACGATATGAAGGTCACTCACTTTAATCTCACTGTCCAAGAGCCTGGTCCTCTGGATGATCTCTTCTGTAGACATCTTGAGCACTTCTTCACCCAACCCATCTTGCTGCAGAGAGAAGTTTCCCGTGAGATGTGCATTTTAACATGTTTCATTACATAGTAATCAGGGCTACAGAGGCGGGTCCATGAATCCTTTTTATACACGATATTGTATGTCATGTTCATTGAAAGAAGTTAAAGAACACAACATACAAGGCATTTCAACACGGCCAATACATGGTAAAGCTATATCATGATGCTGTCTGGTTAGGAAGCAGATACATTACCTGATTAGACCATCCAAGCCGGTCACTGCCAACATGAATAGAGATTCTGTTTGGATATAGTATATATCAGCCTAGATCATGGCTGAATGTAAAATACCAAATTAAAGGGACACTAAACTGTATTTTTTAAGTACAGTAAATCTGTGTTTATTACTCACTGGGAGGTGATGATACTTATTCCCGCCTCCTTGTAAATAATAGAAGGCCCGGGGAACAGTGCAACACTTACCTTACCAGCGCTACGCTCGCATCTCATTCACAGCCAACAGGTACACTGTCCTGATCATCCGCTCATCGGGACAGCGCGCCTGACAGCTGAGGTGCTAAGTGCAGCGGCGTTAAGGTAAATCTTGTCCTGTTCCCCGGGCGTTCTGGCCTCCCTGTAAATAATAGATTCAGATTTCAATGTCCTTAACAAAATCCATGAAATCTGTTTAGTGTCCCTTTAATTTCTTTTGAGCCGGTTTGGTAAATAGCGATAATATTAAAGCAAGTTAAAGGGCATGTTCGCCCCTCTCAAAAATCCAGTATGTAGTAGGACACCCCCAAAGCTGGGTTTCGTTTTACTTACTTGTAACAAAGATGCTTCCAGGCTGTGTAAAGCTTCTTACAATCCCACGCCGGTAAGTACACGCCTCTGCATGTGCCCGGGAATGGCAGTCAGCCATTGGCCGTGATGTCATTGTCACAGCCGTGACGGACTGCCCTTACCCGGAAGTATCGGGGAGCCGTGGAGCTGTAGCGTGGGATCGTAAGAAGCTTTACACAGCCTGGGAGCATCTTTGTTACAAGTAAGTAAAACAAAACCCAGCTTTTGGGGGGGGGTGTCCTACTACATACTGGATTTTTGAAAAAGGGGTGGACAGGCCCTTTAAAGGGTACCTCCCCCCCAATATATAACTTTTTCTGTAGTGTAGGGGAGCCCCTTCAGGGCCGGATTTCCCACTAGGCCACCTAGGCTGTGGCCTAGGGCGGTACAGCCACCAGGGGCAGCAAAATAATAAAATAAAAAAAATTTCAAGTTAGGCCGTATTGCATCCCCATATTAAATTTACACAACGCACATTATTTGGCACACAACAGAGCCTTACCGGTCTCTGTTAAATGTGCAGCGATTGCGGATTTGCTATGGGCAGCAGGTCCCTCTCCCACTCACAAAGCTCCGCTTCAGCCAATGAATTATCGCGTACGGGGGGGGAGGGGAACAGGAAGTTCAAGTTAGCTGGCCTAGGGGAGAAAAACGTATAAATCCGTCCCTGACCCCCTTGCGACCCTAAATTCTATGGTACTAAGTTAAAGTGCCCACAAACATTAATCTTCGTTCCCTCGGCATCTGCCTGTACTGCTTCTTCCGGGAATGGAGTAGCAATTGGGGCCGGACCGGCAGCTGTGTCTGTGATTGGCTGAGAGTCCGCTAAGTCTATTTCTCTGCCCTTTTTAACACCATGGCGTTTAGGGTTGCAGGGGGGCCCCCTACACTACAGATTTATTTAAAAAAGATTTAGCATCAATGAATCAAGGATGGGGGGAGGAGAGAGCTGCACAGTGCATGCCAGAGTGCCTCCAGGAGGACAGGGAAGGGGCAGATACGGATTACACAAAGGAGGGCTCTTACTCTTCACTTTTCTGGACTTTCAGTAGGGACTGCAGGACAACCACAATGCGGTGAAAGGTAAGGATTTTTTTTAACGCTAAACAGTGGGGCCAATTTTAGTTCTGGGGGTCAACATGCCCTTTAAAGTTATACACCGAGCTTTTTTTTTCACTCTTATGCTATAGGGGTTATTTCATGGGTGAACCATGCGAGAACTGGTCTTACAGTTGACAATAACTACATATGTTTACATTCAAATGTACTTATAATAGGCTGGACATGACACTCGTGACGCACTTACACGCTGGGTTTTAGAGAAGGAATTTACATTCTGTGACTAAGTCATTTCCCTTTACAGACTATGATGTATGACCAAAAACACTTATTAATAAAGTTGCTCACTATTCAAACAATGGTACCCCAAAACTATTCCTGGAGCAGATTTAGGGTTTTACAACGTATGTGCATGAACTGATCTCTCATACCCACAGTAATCCTCCAGGACACGTGATGCAAAGACAATACATTGAGAGATTAGATGCATGTTTGATTATGGCTCTCAGTCCACTGCTCAAGTTTTGATCTCCTAGTGTCAGAAAGTAGACACAAGCTTGGGACAGAAGGGGAGCAAAATATTGTGATTTGTTCTACTGCTCCCTGATTTATTTTAGTTTTCTCAATCTCTTCCATTTCTAGTCCTATGTCATTCTGATTTCTATCCTAATTCATTTGGCTTGAAGAGCCACCTTTCCAACAGGGATTCACTTAACACAGAGCCATTTATAGTATAAGCAGCACAAGTATTTTTAAGTCCAAAATGCCTCACCTTACATTTATCAACATTGAATCTCATCTGCCACTTAGCAGCCCAACGTGACAATCTATCTACATCCCCCTGTAACGATTGCACATCCTCTGAAGTTTTTAATGGTCGACAGTTTTGTGTCGTCAGCAAACACAGAAACCTTGCTGACAATACCCACTTCCAAATCATTAATAAATAGATTAAATAGAAGCGGCCCCAACACAGAACCCTGTGGCCCCACTTAGCACTTTAGTCCATATTGATGAAGCCCCATTTACAACTACTCTCTGCATCCTATTCATTAACCAATTTTCTATCCATGTACAAATGTGACTCTCCAGACCAACAGACCTTAGTTTATACATTAGTCGCCTATGGGGGACTGTATCAAAAGCCTTTGCAACATCCAAGTAAACAACATCTACTGCTATGTCAGAGTCTAAATTTCTACTTACTTCCTCATAAAAGCCAAGCAGTTTTTATAATCCCTAAAGGCCCTTTCCGTTCCCTCTGCCCTAAAGTTTTAAATGCCTTTTTCTTCCTTTTCATTTGCCTCTTTACATCAGAATTCAGCCACATGGGCGTGGATTTATTTTTTTTATATTTATTTCCCAAGGGTATAAATTTAGATGTGAACTGGCTTAAAATCCCCTTGAACACTTCCACTTCTGTTCAGTACCTTTTCCTGATAATACATTATCCCAGTTAACATTCTGAAGAGCTGCTTTTAATTTGCCTTCCCGAAATTAAAAGTCTTTGTTAACCCAGCGCACTTTTCCTTTCGATAACAAAGTCCAAATGCCACTATTTCATGGTCACTATTCCCTAAGCCTCCAGTTACCTTTATATCTATAATGCGCTCCACAATGTTAGATATTACCAGATCCAACAGAGCTCCTTTTCTAGTAGGAACCTCAACCACCTGTGAGAGAAAATTATCCTGCAGCAAATTCAGGAACTCATCGCCTTTTTCTGTGATGGCAGTTCCACCACACCAATCAATGTCAGGGTAATTGAAGTCCCCCATAATGAGCACACTCCCCAAACTTGCAGCCCTTGCAAACTGCATATGAAGTTGACTCAACTCCTCTCTGCTAGCATTTGGCGGCTTATAGCAGACACCAACAATGACATTTCCCCCTTTCCTGTTGCCTAATTCCACCCATATTGCCTCCACTTTATCATCCATATCACCAGTTATCTCTTCTTTTAAATTTGGCTTCAAATTTTTTTTTTTTTTAACATAAACACATACTCCTCCGCCTTTCCTTTTTCCTCTGTCCTGCCTAAACAAGGCATATCCTTCTATATTTACAGCCCAGTCGTGAGAACTGTTTAACCACGTTTCTGCTATACCTATAACATCATACTTTTCATTCAATGCCATAATTTCCAATTCACCCTTTTTGTCAGCCAGGCTTCTCACATTTGCAAACATACATTTTAGATTATGATCTTGTAATTTATTCGTACACTTTAATACACATGCCTCCCTACCCCCTATGCTAGCCCACCCCCCTTTCCACCCACCACTGGCCTATCTACACCCTGCTTTCCTCCTGGGCTATCTATCCCAGTGAGACTGCTAATACCCCCCCCCCACCAAACCTAGTAGTAGTCCCCCAGGGGACTACTTTTAACTATAGTCAAAAAAATGTTGGTGACTACTTGCCTCATAAGCCCCCCGGGTGACTACTTGCCTCATAAGCCCCCCAGGTGACTACTTGCCTCATAAGCCCCCGGGGTGACTACTAGCCTCATAAGCCC
>JAACNH010001144.1:0-85922 GCA_019447015.1 Hymenochirus boettgeri
ACACTGATAGGCAGGTAGGTAGGCAGGTGTAGTTCTGAGACTGATAGACAGGTGTAGTTCTACCACTGACACTGATAGACAGGTAGGTAGGCAGGTGTAGTTCTGAGACTGATAGGCAGGTGTAGTTCTACCACTGACACTGATAGGCAGGTAGGTAGGCAGGTGTAGTTCTGAGACTGATAGGCAGGTGTAGTTCTACCACTGACACTGATAGGCAGGTAGGTAGGCAGGTATAGTTCTGAGACTGATAGACAGGTGTAGTTCTACCACTGACACTGATAGGCAGGTAGGTAGGCAGGTGTAGTTCTACCACTGACACTGATGGGCAGGTATGAATTCCTAGAGCTACATAGATCTTGGTTAGAAGGGGTTAATATGTAGGTTACATACACAGCGTGTTATTGTTACAAGTGAAGAGAGATGTCACATCATAGGACACCATAGTTTCTTCTACACCGAGTACTATATCTTCAATCTTGTTGGTGAAATCCTGAGAATTCTGGATATGATGTTTAGAACTTCCCACCAATGGTCCTAAGATGTTGGGTAGGTATTTTGCCACCTTGTATGTTACAGAGTTGATGCTGCTGACTATAGGTCTTAGTGGGGCCCCTTCCTTGTGTATCTTTGGGAGTCCATATATACATGGATGTGCCTCACCAGGGTAGAGGCGATGATACATTGCTCGATCAATGGCTTTATCCTTTTGAAGCTGTTGTAGTAAGTCTATGACTCTTTTCTTGTACCGGCTGGTGGGATCCCTTGTTAAAGCCTCATATGTGTTGTTATCGGCCAGGAGCATGGTCACCTTATCATGGTAGTCTGAGGTGTTAAGTTTTGTTTCTATTGCACCAACTTTGATTCCATGTATATCTGGGTTGCCCCGAAGCCCCTCCGCCAAAGGCTCCATACATAAGGCGAATAGGAGAGGGGATAACGGACAGCCCTGTCTCGTGCCATTACTTATAGTGGTATATTTCGAGGCATAACCCATATTCCTTATTCTTGCTTTTGGGTTGTCGTATAAGCAGAGTATGGTTTGTGTTAAAGATGCGGGGAACCCAAACTTTTCCATAGTTCATTTTAGGTACATCCAATCGACCCTGTCGAAGGCCTTCTCTGCATCCAGACATAAGAGCACTGCAGGGGTATTCTCCGACAGGGCCGACTGAAGCACCGTTAAAGCTTTTCTAATTCCATCTGTGGCCTGCCTTCCTGGTATAAATCCTGTTTGGTCATAATTAATAATTAGTGGGAGTGCTGATTTGATTCTGTTCACTAAAATTTTGGCGAAGATTTTTAGATCCACATTTATTAATGAGATTGGGCGACAGTTTGTGACTTGTGTGGTGTCCCTCTCTGGTTTAGGGATCACCACTATATTACTTTCTAGCATCTCCCTGGAGATGATCGTATCATGTCCCCTCCCTGGAGGATCCTATTGTACGCTTTGGTTAAATGTGGGAGCAGTTCCTTCATGAATTTTCTATAGTACAGGGCGGTAAACCCATCCGGTCCCGAAGACTTTCTGATTTTTAATTCTTTAATTACTGCCCTTATTTCCTCCTCTGCAACCCGGGCCGTCATTTTTTGCGACATATCTGTTGAGATAACGGGGAGGTCTATATGTTGTAAGAATTGTGATATTTGTGTTTGGGTTGTTTCTGTATGTTTTTTTGTGTGTCCACCATATATCCCACCCATTGTGGGTCGTAGTGTAGTGTGCCTTGTTTGTCTCTGATGGGAAGGAAGGCATTGGCTGTCATTTTGTGGTGTAGTTTGGTATCTGGCTTGTTACTTTTATGCAAAAATTTCTGATTCGTGAACCTCATTGCTTTTTCTGCTTTGTTTGTTAGTATATCTGATAATCCCTGTTTTTGTTTTTTTAGTGTGTCTGCCTCCTCATCGGACCAGTTTTTACTTAGGTGATTACTTCTATTATGTATTGCGGTCAGCAAATCTGAGATTTGTTTGTTCATTTGTCTTATTAATTTGACTCCCATTTGAATAAAGCTGGGTACACACGATTAGATATTACGGTCCGATCGACTGATAGTTCAGTGTATCGGTCGATCGGACCGAAATTATCGCATCCGAATGCTCCCATGTCCGAATCGGACGAAAGGACGATCGGACATGGTGGAAAACCTCGTCCGATCGTGCGGTCCTCTATGGACCGCACGATCGGTCGCGGTAACTATCGGACGCGTCTGCTTTTGCCGCGACCGACAGTCCTTCCTCCTGGCCGACCGGTCGAAAATATCAAACGGTCGGTCCCCTTATTATCATTAAGCTCCAGCCCCCTGGGAGTTTGGCCCCCTGGGAGTTCGGCCCCCTGGGAGTTCGGCCCCCTGGGATTATTAGCTGTTCATTGTATATGGGTTCCCATAAGATTACGGGGACCTGGGTAAGGAGACGTTTCCTTACTTCTTACTATCGTTGGAAAAGGATTAAATATCCCGTCTCACGAGGAGGGTGTCTGTACACCCAAGGGTATCTGGTCCGGAGTTAGATCCTTGTCGGTCATGCTCAGGCGTTCCCGGACGAATGTTATGATTTTGAACTTCCTATCACATAACTAACTAGACTTACCTAGCCTTACAAACTAAAGGTAACTTAACCACATAAACTGTCAAATTGGAGTTGAAGCAACAAAGTACAGTGTATTGGAGTCATGCGGGTTGCACTCACACTCAAGCACGTTTGCTAGTTACGGGGGGGGGGGGTTTTCCACCACTACCTGACTGCCGCCTTCCTTTATCAGTGCAGAGGTGCTGCCTGAGACAAATGTCTCACTCTGCCTAATAGTAGATGTGGCCCTGCCCGTTATATAGCACTTAGTGATATTGTGCCCTCTTTCTTTATTTCAGCCTATTAGAAATGTTACATAGTCTCCAAGCAAAAAAAAAAATATAAATGATATTGAATTTATTGTATATATATAGTAGCATAGTAGCGATATTCCCCCCCCCCCCCCTAAAAGGGGATGAAGAATCATGTCCAGATCAGGGTTAGCTCTCCCTCCTTCCCCTGTCTGTTCCATCGATCTGCCCAGGATTTTAGGGGGGTCTACCCCTCATCATACTCCAGGGTGGGGGAGAATGATTAGTCTCTCTTTAGTCTATATAATTGTACAAAGTCGGTTGGGGGGTCGGATCAAATTTTGAGGGTGTCTTCCATCGTATCTTCCTTACGAGGTCGCTGGGGCTTCGGTTGCACTTGGGTCCATATATTTTTTGGGGGTGAGGCTCTTGAGGGGATGGTGTTGAGGGTTTGGGTAGAGTCCTCCTGTCGTAGGCCCAATCTCTTTAAGAAACCTTCCTGTTGCTCCATCGTGGTTAGTGTAATCACCCGGCCTCCATGTAGAACCGTCAGTTTAAATGGGAGTCCCCATCTATAACGGATTTAGTTCTTTAGTAGGATTTCCAGGACTGGTCTGAGTTCCCTCCTTTTAGCGAGAGTGTTTGGGGCAAGATCGTGGAATAGCTTTATCTTTGCTTCTTCCATCTCTATGGCATCCAGGTTCCTTGGTGCCGTCATGATAGCCTCCTTGGTCTGAAAATAGTGCAGCCTGCATATGACATCTCTCGGGGGTTCATCTGCTGTGGGACTTCTGAGGGCTCTGTGTGCCCTGTCCATTAGGAAATCCATTTTGTGGCCTTCCGGTAGGATTTGTTGGAACAGGCTGTGGAGACAGAAGTGTATCTATCCTCTTATTCTGACATTGTTTAGCCGAGATCGGTTCTCTACTGAATCACGGATCAGTGAGATGTCGTTTCGGTGATTTTAACACTTCCTGTTTACATCTCTAAGGGGCATATTTCTAAAAAAGCGAAATTAGCGCAAAAAAAATTACCGCCGCACATCGCGGCTGCGAAAATAGCGCTATCGCCGTATTTATAACGCGGCCGCGATGTGTTATGTGCCGCGAGGGGTTGTGGGCGGGGTGGGCGTGGTCTCAGTATCACTATCAGCTAGTATCAGCTGCTTTCGCCACCTTGAAGGTGGCGAAGTAAAACAGCCGATACTAGCAGTGCGAAACACATACCGCCGCTTTATAAATAGAAGCGGCGGTAACAGGTAAGTAACGCCGTGAAGGTTTAAGTAACGCCGTGAAGGGTTAACGTTTCGTTAACTTTTCGTGGCCGTTTTCGGACATTGATAAATCGCGATAAATGTGATTTATGCGTTAATGTCAGGGAAAATGGCCGCGAAAACTTAACGAAGCTTTATAAATATGCCCCTAAGTGTTGTGTCTGAGATATTCCTTAGAACACGGCAAAATTGCGAGATTGGGAGTGATTGTTTCATCCTCGGTGGGTGGCAGCTGTTACAATGTAGAACGTCCTACCTCTTTCCAAAAACGAGTGTAGCTCAATTATTTACCTTTCTTGTAGATTGACAAATCCAGATATTCAACGATCGGTATCACTTATCTTTGACGTGAATCTGATTGTGGAATTCTTTCAGTTCAGGTCCAAAATCATTCTTTCAAGGTCATCAGAATGACGTCATCTATATATCTGTAAACTAATAAGAGATTATCCACATGTTGTCCAAGTATACATTCCTGTTCATACATATACATATTAGCGTATGCAGGCGCCATGGCCGCGCCCATTGAGGTCCCCAATATCTGGAGATAGTAACTATTTTCAAATGGAAAGAAGTTGTTCTTCAATGTCCATTCCAACAAATCTATGGTGAACTCTTTTTGTGCTGTATTCCCCTGTCCATACTCAACCAATGAATTCTCTCGCAGTTGCAAATTCCACATCTTTAATCATTTCCATTAGATGTTTTGTGTCTGTCAAGTATGTGTAAAAATTCTGTACTATAGGTTGTAACATCTTATCCACATCCTTTCCCAACGGTTCCAGGAGACTCCCTCTGGCCTTTGTTATGTAATTTTGGAAGGGGATACAGTACTGGACATGGTGGATATTTCTGTATCAAGTAGTTACTCATCTCTTGGGAGATTATTCCTGCTGATAACACATAATCTACTTTATCTTGGACAATCTTTTTGTATTGGGGTGTGGGATCCCCCATCAACTTCAAATAGACATTTTTATCGCTCAGTTACCCTTTAATCTCTTTGCTATAATTAGGGATGGCCGGTTCGCGGATCCGAACCTGGATCCGCCGCGGATTTATCCCGTTCGCGAACGGCGGATTTTTCCGGATTTTCCGAACTTCCGGACCGCGGATTTCTCGTAGTTTCGAAAACTTTCGAAAACTCGTCATTTCGAAAATACGAGGATTTCTCTTTTTTCCGCAAATATGTATTTTCGAAAATACGAGAAATCTAGTAATTTTGAGGATATTTTTCATTTTAATGGGTCCGCTCGTGGATTTTAGAATTTTCGACCGGATTTTGCGAAGTTCGGACATCTCTAGCTATAATTCTCATAGTTCATAATTGCTACCCACTCACCTTTATCTGCTGGGCGTATCACTACGCTATTATCTCTTAGTGACTTAAGGTCTCGCCTTTCAGGGTTGGTGAGGTTCGGAATATATTTCCTGTTTGACCTCCGTTTGGACTACTTGCTCAAAGCTTTTAATCGCTAAATTATTCATCTGTGGTTCAATCTCAACGTGTTCACATACTCACTGTTATCAAGATGGCAAACTGCTCCCGCAATGCTATTTGCCTTTTCATTTTATAGAGGTCAATCTCCCATTTCAATGTATCGTGGCCCATTGTGGGAACCAATGAGAGGCCTTTCTGTAACAATGAGGTATCGGCTACCGTCAATATTCGACAAGTTAAAAATAGGAATAACGTCTGAATAATTACATTGTCTTGTCTTACGCCCTCTCCTTATCGGAAACCTTTTCTTTCTCGCAGTTTCCGCCGTTCCATGCCTGTGGAGGTCTGGCCTTTCTCTAAAAAAGGTCCCCTGTGTTCTGTGCATCGGGTCTGGCTTGTTTGTACTGGCTCTAAGTGTGTTCGGAATGCCGCCGCCCCCCATGGTATTCACGCAACGGCTGAGAGTGACGTTGTGTTTGCAGCTCCCAGCAGGTCAGGGGTTAAGCTCCTCCCAGGGAGAGTGGGCGGGTGTGGGCGGAGCCGTGTGTGGAGGTCGGCGTGTGATTGGCCGCCGGGCTGTGGGTGAGCAGTTCATGTGCAGAGCGAGTCAGGGGGAGGGGCTGGTAGAGACCAAGAGCCGGAGTGGGGGGAGCGCAGAGGGCGATGGGGGATCAGTGACCGGGGACCGAGCCAGACGGAGGGAGAGACCACAGACCTGTCCGCCCCCCGGAATGGAGATGTCCCCGCAGGTGAAGAGGCCGATGAACGCCTTCATGGTGTGGTCCAGCGGGGAGAGGAAGCGCATGGCCGCGCTCCACCCCAAGATGCACAACTCGGAGATCAGCCGGCGCCTGGGGGAGATGTGGAGGGGGCTGGGGGAGGACGAGCGGAGACCGTTCCGGGAAGAGGCCAAGAGGCTCCGGGCACAACACGCGCTGGATCACCCGGATTATAAATACGCCCCCCGCAAGAAGAAGAGGGACAAGGGGGAGAGAACAGCGCCCCCAGCGGAGACTTACCGGGCACCGACCCCCCAGCAGGAGGAGCAGGAGGGACCCCCACACCACGGGTACCAGGAGGGCTACTGGTAAGTCGGCAAACTACCTACCGGCCTCCCCCTCTACCCACCCACCTGCCTCCCCCTCTACCCACCTGACTCCCCCTCAAGTTACCCACCTCCCACCTGCCCTCCCCCTTACCCACTCCCACCTGCCTTCCTCCCCTCAACCCAACCCACCTTCCTCCCCCTCACCCACTCACACCTGCTCCCCCCAACCTACCCACCTGCCTCCCCCTCAACCTACCCACCTCCTCCCCTCAACCCACCCACCTGCCTCCCTCCCCCTCTACCACCCACCGGCCTCCCCCCCTCACCTAATCAACCTGCCTCACCCCCCCTCAACCCACCCACACGTCCTCCCCCTCAACCCACCCACCTGCCTTCCCCCTCCCACCCACCCACCACTGCCTTCCCCTCAACCCACCCACCTGCCTCCCCCTCAACCTACCCACCTGCCGGCGCCCCTCAACCCACCCACCTGCCTCCCCTCAACCCACCCACCTGCCTCCCCTCAACCCACCCACCTGCCTTCCCCTCAACCCACCCACCTGCCTTCCCCTCTACCCACCCACCTGCTTCGCACTCTATCTACCCACCCACCTGCCTTCCCCTCTACCCCCCCACCTTCCTTTCCCCTCTAACCTCCCCCTCACCCACCCACCTGCCTTCCCCTCTACCACCCACCCTGCCTCCCACTCTACCCACCCCACCTGCCTTCCCCGTCTACCCACCCACCGGCCTCCCCTCTACCCACCCACCGGCCTTCCCCTCTAACCTACCCCCCCAACCGGCCTTTCCGCCTCTACCCACCCCCTGGCCCTTCCCCTCTACCCACCCCACTTGCCTTCGCCCCTCCTATTACCACCCCCCTGCCTTCCCCTCTACCCACCCACCTGCCTTCCCCCCTCTACCGCACCGCACCTGCCTTCCCCCTCTACCCCCACCCACCTGCCTCCCCCCTCAACCTACTCACTCTGCCTCCCCCTCACTACCACCTGCCTCCCTTCTAACCCACCCCACCTGCTTCCCCTCTACCCCACCCACCTGCCTTCCCCTCTACCCACCCCCCTGCCCCTCCCCTCTACCACCACCTGCCCCCCTGCCTTCCCTCTACCACCCACCCACCTGCCCTCCCCCTCTACCCCCAACCACCTGACCTTCCCCCTCTACCCCCCCCACCTGCCTCCCCTCTACCCCACCCACCTTGCCTCCCACCTCTACCCCCCCACCTGCCCTCCACCCTCTAACCCACCCCACCGCCCCCCCTCTAACCCACCCACCTGCCTGCCCCTCTCCCACACCCACCGGCCTTCCCTCTAAACCCCCACCGGCTTGTCCCCTCTACAACCCACCGGGCCTTCCCCTCTACCCGCTACCCTAACCCACACCACCGGCCTTCCCCTCTCGCCCACCCCACCCCCACCTGCCTTCCCCTCTACCACCCACCGCCTTCCCCTCCTACCCCCCCACCGGCCTCCCCCTCTAACCCACCCACCGGCCTCCCCCTCTACCCACCCACCGGCCACCCACCTACAATCCCCATGGTGAGAGGTCAGTCATTGCTTCAATTAAGGTGGGTACACACTATACAATCCTTCCTCCTGACTTGGTCGGCCAGGAGGAAGGACTGTCGGTCGTGGCTAAAGCAGCAACCAATCGTGTGGTCCATATGGGGGCCGCACAATTGGTTGTGGTTTTGCAACCTGTCCGATCGTGTCTTTGCTTTTTTCCTAGACGAACAAACAGTCGGCGATCGGTTGCGGCTGCTAAAAGCCACCATACAATAATATCATGTGTACCTAGCTTTAGATACGTGTACGAAGACTGGTTATATAAGGGTATATGAATGTCTGGGAGACTGGTTATATAAAGGTAGGACGTTCTGGAGACGGTTATATAGGGATAGTTAAGTTCTGGGAGACCTGGTTATAATAAAGGTAGGAGGATGTTTTCTTGGGAGACTTTATATAAATGTATAGGAAGTCTGGGAGACCTGGTTATATAAAGGTATATGAAATTGTCTGGGAGACTTGGTTTATTAAAGGTATAGGAATTCTGGGGACTGGTTTATATACAAGTTTAGAAGTTCTGGGAGACTGTTCTATAACGGTATAGAAGTTTCTGGGAGACTGGGTCATATAAGGTATAAAGGAAGATTCATGGAGACTGGTTTATATAAAAGGTATAGGAAGTTTTGTGAGACTGGTTTAATAAAGGGATAGGAAAGTTCCTGGGAGACTGGTTTATATAAAGGTATATGATGTCTGGGGACTGGTTATATAAAGTTAGGAAGTTCTGGGAGACTGGTTATATAAAGGTATGGAGTTCTGGGAGACGGTTATTAAGTATGGAATTCCGGGGGACTGGTTATATAAGGTTAGGAAGTTCTGGGAGACTGGTTTATAAAGTATAGGAAGTTCTGGGGGACTGGTTATATAAAGTTATAGGAGTTCTGGGAGACTGGTTATAAAGGATAGGGAAGTTCTGGAACTGGTTTATATAAAGTATAGGAGTTCTGGAGACTGGTTATTAAAGGTATAGGAAGTTCTTGGAGACTGGTTATATAAGGTATAGGAAGTTCTCTGGGAGATTGGTTATATCAAGGTATAGGAGTTCTGGGAGACTGGTTTATATAAAGGTAAAGGAAGTTCTAGGGAGACTTGGTTATATAAAGTTTAAGGAAGTTCTTGTAGATTGGTTAATATAAAGGTATAGGGAAGTTCTGGGAGACTGTTTAATATAAGGTAATAGGAAGTTCTGGGAGACTGGTTATATAAATGTATAGGAAGTTCTGGGGAACTGGTTATATCAAGGTATGGAAGTTCTTGGGGGACCTGGGTAATATAAAGGTGATGACTGTTCCTGGGAGAAACTGGTTATATAAAGTTATAGGATTTCTGGAGAAACTGTTTATACAGGGTATATGAATGTCTGGGAGACCTGGTTCTATACAGGTATAGGAAGGTCTGGGAGACTGGTTATATAAGGGAGGTATAGGAAGTTCTGGGAGACTGGTGTTATATAAAGGTATAGGAGTTCTGGGTGAACTGGGTTAATATAAAGTATAGGCAGTTCTGGGATACCTGGTTCTATCAAGGTATAGGAAAGTTCTGGGAGCCTGGTTTATATAAGTTAATAAGGACGTTCTGGGGGGACTGGTTAGATAAGGTAAGGACGTTCCGGGAGACGTGTATCTAAAGGTAATAAATTCTGGGAAGACTGGTATTATTATAAGGTATAGAGGAAGTTCTGGGGCGGAGGTTAATAGGTATAGAAGTGTTCTGGGAGATGGTTATATAAAGGTATATAGGAATTCTGGGGAGACTGGTTATATAAAGGTATAGGAAGTTTGGGAGACTGGTTATATAGGTATAGGAAGTTCTGGGAGACTGGTTATATAAAGTCATAGGAAGTTCTGGGAGACTGGGTTATAAAGGTATAATGTTCTGGGAGACTGGTTATATAAAGGTATATGAATGTCTGGGAGACTGGTTATATAAAGGTATAGGAAGTTCTGGGACTGGTTAATATAAAGGTATAGGAAGTTCTGGGAGACTGTTTATATAAAGGTATAGGAAGTTCTGGGAGACTGGTTATATAAAGGTATATGAAGTTCTGGGAGACTGGTTTATAAAGGTATAGGCAGTCTGGGAGACTGGTTATATAAAGGTATAGGAAGTCTGGGGAACTGGTTATATAAGGTATAGGAAGTTCTGGGGACTGGTTAATAAAGGTAAGGAAGTTCTGGGAGACTTTTCTATAAACGGTATTAGGAAAGTTAGTCTGGGAGACTGGTTATATAAGGTATAGGAAGTTCTGGGGGACTGGTTATATAAAGTATAGGAAGTTCTGGGAGACTGGTTATATAAAGGTATAGGAAGTTCTGGGAGACTGGTTATATAAAGGTATAGGAAGTTCTGGGATGGTTATAAAGGATAGGAGTTCGGGGACTGGTTATATAAGGTATAGAAGTTCTGGGGAGACTGGTTATATAAAGGTATAGGAATTCTGGGGAGACTGGTTATATAAAGGTATAGGAAGTTCTGGGAGATGGTTATAAAAGGTATTGGGAAGTTCTGGGGATACTGGTTATATAAAGTATAGGAAGTTCTGGGAGATGATTATATAAAGGTATAGGAGTTTCTGGGAGACTGGTTTAGATAAAGGTATAGAAGTTCTGGGGGAGACTGGTTATATAAAGGGTAAGGAGTTCTGGGAGACTGGTTATATAAAGGTATAGGAAGTTCTGGGGACTGGTTATATAAAGGTATAGGATCTGGGATGGTTCTATAAGGTATAGGAGTTCTGGGAGACGGTGTATAAAGGTATAGGAAGTTCTGGGGGGAGACTGGTTATATAAGGTATATAGGTAGTTCTGGGAGACTGGTTATATAAAGGTATAGGACAGTTTGTGGGAGACTGGTTATATAAAGGTTATGGAAGTTCTGGGAGACTGGGTATATAAAGGTAGGAAATAGGGAAGTTCTGGGAGACTGGTTATATAAAGGTATAGGAAGTTCTGGGAGACTGGTTATATAAAGGTATATGAATGTCTGGGAGACTGGTTATATAAAGGTATATAAGTTCTGGGAGACTGGTTATATAAAGGTATAGGAAGTTTCTGGGAGACTGGTTATATAAAGGTATAGGAAGGGTCTGGGGGTGAACGGTTATAAAGGTATAGGACGTGTATGGGAGACTGGTTATATAAAGTATAGGAAGTTCTGGGAGACTGGTTATATAAAGGTATAGAAGTTCTGGAGACTGGTTAATAAAGGTATAGGAAGTTCTGGGAGACTGGTTATATAAAGGTATAGGAAGTTCTGGGGAGACTGGTTATATAAAGGTATAGGAAGTTCTGGGAGACTGGTTATATAAAGGTATAGGAAGTTCTGGGAGACATGGTTATATAAAGGTATAGGAAGTTCTGGGGGACTGGTTATAAAGGTATAGGAAGTTGGAGATGTTAGAAGGTAGAAGTTCTGGGAGAACTGTTATAAAGGTATAGGAAGTTCTGGGAGACTGGTTATATAAAGGTATAGGAAGTTCTGGGAGACTGGTTATATAAAGGTATAGGAAGTTTCTGGGGGAACTGGTTATATAAAGGTATAGGAAGTTCTGGGGAGACTGGTTATATAAAGGTATAGGAAGTTCTGGAGACTGGTTTATAAGGTATAGAAGTTCTGGGACGGGTGTTTTGGTTTATATAAAGGTATAGGAAGTTCTGGGGGGACTGGTTATATAAAGGTAGGAAGTTCTGGGAGACTGGTTATATAAGGTATAGGAAGTCTGGGAGACTGTTATAAAGGTATATATAAAGGTAAGGTTCTGGGGGACTGGTTATATAAGGTATAAGGAAGTTCTGGGGACTGGTTAGTTAAAGGTTATAGGAAGTTTTCTGGGGTGTGACTTGGGTTATATAAAGGTATAGGAAGTTCTGGGGGACTGGTTATTAAAGGTATAGGAAGTTCTGGGGGACGGTTATATAAAGGTATAGGAAGTTCTGGGAGACTGGTTATAATAATGTATAGGAAGTTCTGGGAGACTGGTTATATAAAGGTATAGGAATTTGGGAGACTGGTTACTATAAAGGTTATAGGAATTCTGTGGGAGACTGGTTATATAAAGGTATAGGAAGTTCTGGGGGGACTGGTTATATAAAGATAGGAAGTTCTGGGGACTGGTTATATAAGGTATAGGAAGTTCTGGGGAGACGTATATAAGGAGGTATATAAAGGTATAGGAGTTCTGGGTGAGTGGTTATAAAAGGTATAGGAAGTTCTGGGGAGTGGTTATATAAAGGTATAGGAAGTTCTGGGGACTGGTTATATAAAAGGGAATATAAGGAAGTTCTGGGGACTGGTTATATAAAGGTATAGGAGTTCGGGAGACTGGTTATATAAAGGTATAGGAAGTTCTGGGGAGTACTGGTTTATCAAAGGTATAGGAAGTTTCTGGAGGACTGGTTATAAAGGTATAGGAAGTTCTGGGGGACTGGTAATAAAGGTATAGGAAGTTCTGGGAGACTGGTGATATAAAGGTATAGGAAGTCTGGGAGACTGGGTTATATAAAGGTATAGGAAATTCGAGACTGGTTATATAAAGGTATGAGGAAGTTCTGGGAACTGGTTATATAAAGGTATAGGAAGTTTGGGGGACGGTTTATAAATGTATAGGAAGTCTGGGGGATACTGGTATATAAAGGTTAGGAAGTTCTGGGAGACTGGTTTATATAAAGGTATAGGAAGTTCTGGGGACTGGTTATAATAAGTATAGGAAGTTCTGGGCGACTGGTTAGATGAAAGGTATAGGAAGTTCTGGGAGATGGTTAATAAAGGTATAGAAGTTCTGGGGAGACTGGTTATATAAAGGTATAGGAAGTTTCTGGGAGACTGGTTATATAAAGTATAGGAAGTTCTGGAGACTGGTTGTATAAAGGTATAGAAGTTATGGGGACTGGTATATAAAGGTATAGGAAGTTCTGGGAGAGACTGGTATATACAGGTATAAGGAAGTTTCGGAGACTGGTTTATATAAGGTATAGGAAGTTTTGGGAGACTGGTTATAAAGGTTAGGAAGTCTGGGGGGTATATAAAGGTAAGGAATTCTGGGGACTGGTTCAATAAGGAATAGAAGTTTGGGGGCTGGTATATAAAGGTTATAGGAAGTTCTGGGGGGACTGGTTATATAAAGGTATAGGAGTTCTGAGACTGGTTATATAAAGGTATAGGAAGTTCTGGGGAGACTGTTATATAAAGGTATAGGAAGTTCTGGGGGAACTGGTTATATAAAGGTATAGGAAGTTCTTTGAGACTGGTTATATAAAGGTTAGGAAGTTCTGGGGACTGGTTATATATAAGGAGATAGGAAGTTCTTGGAGACGGTATTAAAGGTATAGGAAGTTCTGGGACCGGCTGGTATAATAAAGGATAGGAAGTTCTGGGGTAGACTGGTTTATATAAAGGTCAATATGAAGTTTCTGGGTAGACTGGGTTATATAAAGGTATAGGAATCTGGTAACTGGTTTAAAGGTATGGAAGTTTCTGGGGACTGGTTATATAAAGGTATAGGAAGTTCTGGGGGAACTGGTTATATAAAGGTATAGGAAGTTCTGGGGACTGGTTAATATACAGGTATAAGGAAGTTCTGGAGACGGTTATATAAGGTAAGTAGTTTGGGGACTGTTATAAAGGTATAGGAAGTTTCGGGAGATGGTTATATAAAGGTATAGGAAGTTCTGGGAGATGGTTATATAAAGGATAGGAAAGTTCTGGGGGGCTGGTTTTATATAAAGGTATAGGAAGTTCTGGGAGACTGGTATATAAAGTATAGGAAGTTCTGGGGATGGTTATATAAAGTATAGGAGTCTGGGAGACTGGATTAAAGGTATAGGAAGTTTCTGGGAGAGCTGGTTTATCTAAAGTTCTAGGGAAGTTCTGGAGACTGTTATATAACGGTATAGGAAGTCTGGGGGACTGTGTTTTATAATAAAGTTATAGGAAGTTTTCTGGAGACTGGTTATATAAAGGTATAGGAGTTCTGAGACTGGTTATATAAAGGTAATAGGAAGTTCTGGGAGAACTGGTTATATAAAGGGATAGGCAGTTCTGGGAGACGGTTATATAAAGGATAGGAGTTTCTGGGGGACTGTTATATAAGGTATAGGAAGTTCTGGGAGAACTTGGTTCATAAAGGTATATGAAGTTCTGGGAGACTGGTTTATAAAGTAATGAAGTTCTGGGGGACGGTTATATAAGGGTATAGGAAGTTCTTGGGAGACGGTTATATAAAGGTAGAAAAAGGAAGTTCTTGGATGACTGGTTTATATAAGGTATAGGAAGTTCTGGTCGACTGTTTTTAATAAAGGTTAGGGAAGTTTCTGGGAGACTGGTTTATATAAAGGTATAGGAATTTCTGGGAGCCTGGTTATATAAGGTAATAGGAAGGTCTGGAGACTGTTACTATAAAAGTTATAGAAGTTCTGGGAGACTGGTTATCTAAAAGGGTTTTAATAGTAAGTCTGGGGACTGGTTTTAATAAAGGTTCGTGAATGGTCTGGTGACTGGTTTATAAAGGTATCTGAGTGTCTGGAGACTGGTTAATATAAAGGGTATAGGAGTTCTTGGAGACATGTGTATAAAGGTATATGAAGGTCGGGAGACTGGTTATTAAAGGATATAGAAGTTCTGGGATACTGGTTTATAAAGGTATAGCGTTTCTGGGACTGGTTATATAATGTAAAGGAAGTTTCTGGGAGACTGGTATATAAAGTACTAGGAGTTTCTTGGAGACGGGTTATAATAAAGGTATAGAAGTTCTGGGAGCCTGTTTATAAAGGTATAGGAAGTTTCTGGGGACTTGTTATATAACGGTCTAGATGTTATGGGGGGGGACTGGTTATATAAAGGTATAGAAGTTCGGGGGACTGGTTATATAGGATAGGAAGTTCTGGAAGACTTGGTTATATAAAGGTATAGGAAGTCCTGGGGGACTGGTTCTATAAAGGTATAGGAAGTTTCTGGGAAGAACTGGTTATATAAGGGTATAGGAAGGTTCTGGAGACTGGGTTCATATAAATGTATAGGCAGTTCTGGGAGACTGGTTTATAAAGGTATAGGAAGTTCTGGGAGACTGTTTATAAAGGTATAGGACGTTCTGGAGACTGGTTATATAAAGGTATGGACGGTCCTGGGAGACTGGTTATTAAAGGTATGGAATTTCTGGGGGACTGGTTATCTAAGTATAGAAGTTCCTGGGAGACTGGTTATATAACTTATGGACGTTTTCTGGGGACTGGTTCTATAAAGGTATAGAGGAAGTTTCTGGGGGACTGGTTATAATAAGGTGATAGTGATTCTGGGGGACGGTTTATAAAGGTATGGAATTTTCTGGAGACTGTTAGATAAAGGTATAGGGAAGGTCTGGGAGACTGTTATATACAGGTATAGGAGTTCTTGGAGCTGGTTATATAAGGTTAGGAAGTTTCCTGGGGACTGTTTTGTATAAAGGTATAGTAAAGTTCTGGGAGCCTGGTTATATCAAGGTAGTAGGAAAGTTCTGGGGGACTGGTATTAAAGGTATCGGCAGTTCTGGGAGACTGGTTTATAAGGTATAGGAAGTTCTGGTGAGACTGGTTATATACACGTTATAGGAAGTTCTGGGGGTACGGTTATATAAAGGTATAGGAAGTTCTGGGGGACTGGTTATATAAAGGTATAGGAAGTGATGATCAGTTTTATGGATCAATATAACAATTTATCAATACGGGATCCTTCCTGTGTTTACAGACTTCAATATTTATCATTTACGTCGCCATCTAGTGGGGAATTTAGTAATAATTCCAGGAACCAATAGCCAAATGTTTAACTTTTCTAGATAGATTTCTATTGATGTCTCTGGCGTTTGCTACTCGTGATTGGTAGATTGGCTACTACAAAAGACAAACAAAAACCCGTATAGAATACAGGGTTGCCGTCTATTTGCGCCGGCATGATAATGCAGGGTTTGCCGTCTAGTTGCGCCTGATGAGAAATGCAGGGTTGCCGTCTAGTGCGCCGGGCATGAAATGCAGGAGGTTTGCCATGTTAGTTTGCGCCGGATGATATTGCGGGTTGCCTGTCGAGTGTGCCGCCGGTTGAGAAGGCAGGGTTGCCATCTAGTTGCGCCGGATGAGATGCAGGGTTGCCGTCTAGTTGCGCCGGATGAGATGCAGGGTTGCCGTCTATTTGCGCCGGATGAGATAGGGTTGCCGTCTAGTTGCGCCGGATGAGATGCAGGTTGCCGTCTAGTTGCGCGGATGAGAGCATGTTTGGCCGTCAGTTGCGCCGGATGAGATGCAGTGTTTGCCGTCTATTTGCTCCGGATTAAGATGCAGTGTTTCGTTCTAGTTGCGCCGGATGAGATGCAGGGTTTGCCATCTAGTTGTGCCTTTGAGATGCAGGGTTGCCGTCTAGTTGCGCCGGATGAGATGCAGGGTTGCCGTCTAGTTTGGCGCCGGATGAGAAATGGCCAGGTTTCCGTCTAGTTTGCGCCGGATTTGATGCACACAGGGTTCCGGTTTGTCGGTTTTATCGTCTTTTTACTTTAAATGTTTTGTTTTTCCCGACTGGCCGTTGTCCCAACTACAGACGTAGCATTGCGGTCAGTGGGATTTGCCCCCTACACATTAGAGATATTGGTGGACAGACCGCTAATGGCAAGTTCAGCGCAGAGCAAATGTGTTTCCCATCCTAATGACCTTAACCTGCCCATTCAGTATTGTCTGTGTATTAATAAATGCAGTTTGCAGGGCCCCTAATAGAGACCGTCCTGGTCTTGCCCTTGACCCAGCGCCTGGGTGGATTCAGTTGCTCAGGAGAGATCTGAGCATGTGTGACCCATCCAACAGCCAATCCATTAACCCTCTGCTGTCTGTTACTTTGTTATTCTTTATTGTGTCACGTGACTAAACTGAACCCTCTGCTCCATCCCCACAGCTTCATGCCTTACGCGTACCCGCCCAAACCGGAGCCCCTCCTACCTACCGTCAGCGACGTCTCTGCTCTCTACGGGTTCGGACGCTATGATTTTGGCGAGCGCAGAGGGATCCACCCCCAGGTTCATTACCAGACGCTGGATGCGGAGGGAAGCTCGTCTTTCACTAACCTCTGACCCTGCGGACAATAGGAATAATATTCCGTGACCAAGACTACTGTGGACATATTCGTCTCCGTTACAGCCTGCGGAATTCCCAGAACGGTATCCCATGTGGGAAGGATGGAGGGCATGGCCCATCCTGTTAGAAACCACCTAGGACTTAACTCCTCTGGAATTCTATCCAAGTGGCCTTATTGTAAAGGTTCTTACACCATGGCAGCTCCTACGTGTTTACTTCCTTCATTAATATGGGGGATTCTTTACATTTCACTGGGTAACAGGTCCCCCGTCCCCCCCCACTGCCGACTTTCTACCTGTGATGTTTTTATTTCTTAAAGTTGTTTATATAAATGATTTACTGCAGTTTGTAATAGGATTTTATTAAAAAAGGATTTAGAGCATTTCACCTGTGTGTTCATTTCAATAACATACTGTCTATGGCAAACACTATGGCAGCTCCCACCCATATGTATAAATATACAGAGAAGGAATGTTTCCTGTAACAACAATAATCTAATACCCTGCATAACTGTCTGTCCTATGGCAAACACTATGGCAGCTCCCACCCATATGTAGAAATATACAGATCAGGAATGTTCTGTAACACACAATAAGCTATAACCCTCATACGGTACTGTCTATGGCAAACACTATGGCAATTCCCACCCTTGTATAAATATACAGAGAAGGATGTTTCTGTCCAACACAAAGATAAGCTATACCAGCATACTGTCCTGCTATGGCACCCTATGGCAGCTCCCACCCATATTGTATCAAAATATACATAAAGGAATGTTCTGGTACATACAATAGCTATACCTCACTACTGTACTGTCTATGGCAAACACTATGGCAGTTCCACCCATATGTATAGAATATACAGCAGAAGGAATGTTCTGTCACCCAATAGCATACCCTCACACTGTACTGTCTAAGGGAAACAATAATGGCAGCTCCCACCCAATATGTATAAATATAAATAATACAAGAGAGGAATCTTTTCTGTACAACACAATAAGCTATACCCTCAATACTGTACTGTCTAGGAAACAATATGGCAAGCTCCCACCCATATGTATTCATATACAGAGAATGAATGTTCTGTACACACAATAAGCATACCCTCATACGTACGTGTCCTAAGGGAACAATATTGCCACTCCCACCCTAGGTATAAATATACATTAGAAGTAATGTTTCTGTACACACAATAAGCTATACCCTCATACTGTACTGTCTAAGGGAACAATATGGCAGCTCCCACCCCTATGTATAAAATTCAAGAAGGAATGTTCTTCCATACATAAGCTATACCCTCATACTGTCTGTCTAAGGGAAACAATATGGCAGCTCCCACCGAACTATTTAAAATATACAGAGAGGCATGTTCTGTACATACAATAGCTATACCCTCATACTGTTACTGTCTAGGGAACACTATGGCGCTCCGCACCCATATGTATAAAATATACAGAGAAGGAATGTTTCTGGTACTACAATAAGCTATACCCTCATACTGTACTGTCTAAGTGAAACATACTATTGCAAGCTCCCACCCATATGTATAAATATACAGAGAAGGAATGTCTGTCATACAATAAGCTATACCCTCATACTGTACTATCTAAGGGAAACAATTTGCAGCTCCCACCCCTCTGTTAACTATCCAGAGAAGGAATGTTCTGTACATACAAGAAGCTATACCCTCATACTGTACTGTCTAAGGGAAACACTATGGCAGGCGCCCAACCACATGTATAAATATAAATATACGATAAGGAATTTTCTGTACACACAATAACTATACCCTCTAATGTACTGTCTAAGGGAAACAATTGGCAGCTCCCCCATACTGTATAATATACAGAGAAGGAATTTTCTGTCATCACACAATAAGCTATAACCCTCATACTGTAGTCTAAGGGAAACAATGGCAGCTCCACCATATGTATAAATATACATATACCAGAGAAGGTAATTTCTGTAGACACAATAATCTATACCCTACCATACTGTAAATGTCTAAGGGAACATATGGCAAGCTCCCACCCATATGTATAAATATAATATACAGATAAGGATGTTCTGTACACACAATAACAGGCTAAAACAAAAAAAAATAAACCCTCATACTGTACTGTCTATTGGAAACAATAGGGCGCTCCCCCCATATGTTATAAATATCCAGAGAAGTGAAATGTTTCCTGTACATACAAATTAATCTAATGGGCCCTCATACTGGTACTGTCTAAGGGAAACAATATGGGCGTTCCGTTCCCCAGCCCGATATTTTACATATACAGAGAAGGAATGTTCGTACTACAATAAGCTATACCCTCATACTGTACTCAAGGTCTAAGGGAAACAATTGGCAGCTCCCACCCATATGGTAAATAAATATACTATACAGAGAAAGGAATGTTCTGTACACACACTACGCATACCCTCATACGTCGGGTGTCCATATGTGAAAACAATATGGCAGCTCCCACCCATATGTATAAATATAAATATACAGAGAAGGAATGTTTTTCTGTACATACAAATAAGCATACCCTCATACTGTACGGTCTAATGGAAACAAATAATGGCAGCTCCCATGCCATATTTATAAATATCAGAGAAGGAAGGTTCTGTACCCCCAATAAGGCTTTACCCTCATCTGTACTGTCTAAGGGAAACAATATGGCAGCTCCCACCCCATAAATTATAAATATAACAGAGAAGGAATGTTCTGTACACACAATAAAGCTATAATCCTCATACTGTACTGTCTCGGCAAACAATATGGCATCTCCCACCCATATGTATAAATATACCGAGAAGGAATGTTTTCTGTCATACATCCGCTATAACCCTCAATACTGTACTATCTAAGAGAAACAATATTGCAACTACTCCACCCATATGTATAAAAACATTAAAAATTACAGAGAAGGAATGTCCTGATCATACAATAACTATAATACCCTCATACTGTACTGTCCTAAGGGAAACAATATGCAGCTCCCCTGGCATATGTATAAATAATACAGATAAGGAAGTTCTGTACACACAATAAGCTTACCAAAACCCTCATACTGTAGGTCTAGGGAAACAATATTGCACTCCCCACCCATATATATATAAATATACAGATAAGAATGTTCTTACACAACAATAAGCGATACCCCATACTGTACTGTCTAAGGCCAAACAATTATGGCAGCTCCCACCCATATTGTAAAATATACAGAGAAGGAATGTTCTGTACATACAATAAGCATACCCCTCATACTGTAACTATTAAGGGAAACCATATGGCACATCCCACCCATAAATGTTCATATACAGAGAAGGAATTTCTGTACATACACACAAAGCTCTACCCTCATACTTGTACTGTCTATGGTAAACATATGGCAGTTCCCACCCATAGTATAAATATACAGAGAAGGATGTTCTGTACATACAATAATCCTTATACCGCTCATACTGTCTGTCAGGGAAACAATAGGCGCTCCCCACCCATATGTAAACATAAAATATAAATATACAGAGAAGGAATGTTCTTTACCAAAAAGCTATAACCCTCATACTGTACTGTCTATGGGAACAATATGGCAGCTCCCCCCCATATGTATAATAATAAAGATACAGAAGAAGGAATGTTTCTGTACATACATAGCTTACCCTCATACGGTACTGTCCTAAGGGAAACACTATGGCAGCTCCCATGCATATGTATAAGATATACAGAGCAGGAATTTCTTTACACCAAAAAATAAGCTTTACCTCATACTGTCACTGTCTAATGGAAACAATAGGGCAGCTCCCACCCCCTATATAGATAAATATCCAGAGAAGGAATGTTCGGTCAATCACAAGAAGCTATATCCCATACTGTACTGTCTAGCACCAATCTGGCAGCTCCCACCCATATTATAACTAATACAGAGAAGGAATGTTCTGTACATACAATAAGCTATACCCTCATACTTTACTATCTAAGGAACAATATGGCAACCCACCCATATGTATAATATACAAGAAGGAAATGTTTCTGTCATACAATGCTATACCATCATACTGATAACTGTCCTAAGGAAACAATATGGCAGCTCCCGCTCCCACCCATATATATATAAATTCCAGAGAAGGAAGTTCTTACACCACAATAAAGCTATACCCTCATACTGTACTGTCTAAGCAAACAATATGGCAGCTCCCACACCATATGTTAAAATATCATAGAATGAATGTTCTGTCCATACAATAAGCTATACCCTCTACTGTACTATCTAAGAGAAACAATATGGCAACTCCCACCCATTGTATACATTACAGAGAAGGAATGTTCTTTACATACAATAAGCTATACCCTCATACTGTACTGTCGAAGGGAAACAATAGGCAGCTCCCATGCAATCGGTATAAATATTACAGAGAAGGATGTTCTGTGACAGGCCACAATAAGCTATACCTCATACGATACTGTCTAAGGAAACATATGGCAGCTTCCACCATATGTAAAAGCTACAGAGAAGGAATGTTCTGTACATCAATAAGCTATACCTCATACTGTACTGGTCTAAGGAAACAATATGGCGCTCCCACCCAATATAGATATATAATATCAGAAAGAATGTTCTGATTACATACAATAAGCTATACCCTCATACTGTACCTGTCCTAATGCAAACAATATGGCAGCTACCCACCCAATAGTATAAATATACAGAGAGGAATGTTTCTGTACATCCAATAGCTATACCACTCACCTGTACTGTTCTAAGGTGCAAACAATATTTCAGCTCCCACCATATGTATAATATAACAGGAGCGGAAATGTGTCTGTACATACAATAAGCTATACCCTCACACTGTAACGTCTAAAGGGACAACCACTATGGCGCTCCCCCCCATATTGTTATAAAATACAGAGAAGGATGTTTCTGTCACAACACAATAACTATACCCTCATCCTGTACTGTCTACAGGGAAAAATCTGGCATCGCTCCCACCCATATGTATCAATATACAGAGAAGCAATGTTTCGGTACATACAATAAAGCTATACCCTCATACTGTACTGGCTGCCTAAGGGACATATGGCGCTCCCACCCATATGGATAAATATAAATATACAGAAAGGAATGTTCTGTACACACATAAAGCTATAAACCCTCATACTGTACTGTCTATGGGAAACAATATGGGCATCTCCCACCCATGATGTAAAATAATAATATACGAGAAAGGAATATTCTGTACATAATAAGCGATAACCCCTCATACTTACTATCTTAAGGGAAACAGTAGGCAGCTCCCATGCATATGTATAAATATACGAAAGGAATGTTCTTACACACAATAAGTCCTATACCCCATAACGGATAACTGTCTAAGGGAAAACAAGATGGCGCTTCCACACTAGTATAAATATAAACCAGATAAGGAATGTTCCTGTACTTACTAAGCATACCCTCATACTGTACTGTCTAAGGGAAAACAATATGGCCGCTCCCCCCCCATATATATATAAATAATACAGAGAAGGACTGTTCTGTACACACAATAACTATACCCTCAGATTGTACTGTCAAGGCAAACAATAATGGGCGGCTCCCACCCATATGTTATAAAAAACCTATAAGGACTGTTTCTGTAACAACACAATAAGTATACCCTCAATACTGTTACTGTCTAAGGAAACATATGGCAGCTTCCACACATATTATAAATATACAGAGAAGGAATTTTTGTTTCTGTACATCCAATAAGAAGCTATACCCGCATACTGTACGTCTAGGGAACAATATGGCAGCTCCCACCCATATCTATAGTAGTTAATATACAGGAGAAGAATGTCTGTAGCACACAATAAGATACCCTCTACTGTACTGTCTAAGGCAAACATATGGCAGCTCCCCCCATATGTATAAATATCCCAGAGAAGGAATGTTCTGCCATACAAGTAAACTATACCCTCATACTGTACTACTAAGGGAAAAACAAGATGCAACTCCCCACCCATATTATAAAAATATACAGAGAAGGAATTTCTGTACATACAATACGCTATACCCTCAACTGTAACTGTCTAAGGGAAACACATCGGGCAGCCTCCATGCATATGTATAAATATACGAGAAGGAATGTTTTTCTGTACACAGAACAATAAGCTTCACCCTCATACATGTACTGTCTAAGGGAACATAATGGCAGCTCCCACCCATGATATATATAATATACAGAGAAGGAATTTCTGTACCACAATAAGCATACCCTCATACTGTAACTGTCTAAGGCAAACCATATGGCAGCTCCCACCCATATGTATAAATATACAGAGAAGGAATGTTCTGTACATACAATAAGCTATCCCTCATACTGTTAAATATCTAAGGGAAACAATATGGCAACTCTCCCACCCCATATTGCTAAATTACAGAGAATGGAATTTCTGTAATGACAATAAAGCTATAAAAACACCCCCCTCTACTGACTGGCTAAGGGAAGACAATATGGCAGCTCCCATGCATATCGTCTAAAATATACAGAGAAGGTAATGTTCTTTAACACACAATAACTATAATACCCTCATACGATACTGTCCTAAGTGAAACAATATGAGCAAGCTTCCACAATAGTATAAATATACGAGAAGGAATGTTCTGTACTACATAAGCTATAATACCCTCATACTGTACTGTCTAGGGAACATATGGCAGCTCCACCCATATATGATATAAATATACAGAGAATGTGAATGTTCCTGGCTTTACATACAATAAGCTATACCCTCATACTGTACTGTCTTTCAAACAATATTGCAGCTCCCACCCATATGTATAGAATATATCAGAGAAGGAATTGTTCTGTACATACAATAAGCCTATACCCTCATACGTACTGTCTAATCTAAGGCAAACATCTGGCCGCTCCCACCCATATGTTAAATACAGAGAGGAATGTTCTGTACATACAATAAGCTCTACCCTCCACTGTACTGCGTCTAAGGGAACCACTAGGGCAGCTCCCACCCATATGTATAAAAAATATACAGAGAAGGAATGTTCTGTACACACAATAAGCTATAATACCCTCATACTGTACTGTCTAAGGAGAAAACATATGGCAGCTCCCCCCCATATGTATAAATTATACAGAGAAGGAATGTTCTGTACATACAATAGCTATCCCGCTCCTGTACTGCCTAAGGGAAACAATTGGCAGCTCCCACCCATATGTATACTATAAATATACAGAGAAGGAATGTTCTGTACACACAACTAAGCTATAACCACCCTCATACTGTACTGTCCTATGGAAACAATATGGCAGCTCCACCCATATGGATAAATAAAATATAGAGAAGGAATGTTCGTACATACATAAGCCTTATAACCCTCATACTGTACATCTAAGGGAAACAGTATGGGGCAGCTCCCACCCATATGTCATTACTATACGAGACGGAATGTTTTCTGTACATACAATAGCTTACCCTCATACTGTACTGTCTAAGGGAACAAATGGCAGCTCCCTGCATATGTATAAATTACAGAGAAGGAATGTTCTGTACACACAATACGCTATATACCTATACTGTACTGTCTATGGGAAACATAATGGAGCTCCCACCCATATGTATAATATAATATCACGAAGAAGGAATGTTCTGTACATACAATACGCTATACCCTCCTACTGTACTATCTAAGGGAAACAGTAATTGCAGCTCCCATGCATTGTATAAATATACAGGAAGGGAATGTTCTGTACACACAATAAGCTATACCCTCATAAGGTACTGTCTAAGGGAACATATGGCAGCTTCCACACATATGTAATAAATATCCGAGAATGAATGTTTCTGTACATACCATACCTATAACCCTCATACTTATCTGTCCCTACGGGAAACAATATGGCAAGCTCCCACAGCTCCCACCCTATATATAAAATATAACAGAGAAGGAAATGTTCTGTAACCCAATACAGCTATAACCCTCATACTGTACTGTCTAAGGCCAACAATATTGCCGGCTCCCCCAACCCATATGTAATAAATATACAGAGAAGGAATGTTCTGTACATACAATAAGCTATACCCTCACAACGTACGTCCTAAGGGAAATCATATGGCAGCTCCCACCCTATGTATAAATATACAGAGAAGGAAATGTTCTGTACACACAATAAGCTATATCCTCCTACTGGTACTGTCAAAGGGAAACAGTGGCAGCTCCCCACCCCCTCATTTATAATATACAGAGAAGGAATGTTCTGTACATACCATAAGCTATACCCTCATACGTACTATCTTAAGGGAAACAATATGGCACACTCCCACCCCATAGTATAAATATACAGAGAAGGAATGTTCTGTACATACAATAAGTCGATACCCTCAACTGTACTGTCTAAGGGAAACAATATGGCAGCTCCCAGGCATATTATAATATACAGAGAAGGATGTTCTGTACACACCATAGCTATACCACCCTCATACTAATAATACTGCTACGGGAAACAATATGGCAGCTTTCACACTCTGTAAAATATACGAGAAGGAATGGTTCCTTATCATACAATAAGCGAACCCCATACTGTACTGTCTAGGGAACAATATGCACTCCCACCCATATATATTATAAAAATAATACAGAGAAGGAATGTTTCTGTACACAACATAGCTATCAATACCCTCATACTGGTCTGGTCCTAAGGCAAACAAATCTGGCAGCTCCCACCCATATGTATAAATCTACCGTAGAAGGATTTTCTGTTACTACAATAAGCCTATAACCCACACTGGACTGTCTAAGGGAACCCTATGGCAGTCCACCGCATATGTATAAATATACAGAGAAGAATGTTCTGTACACACAATAAGCTATAACCCTCATACTGGTACTGTCTAAGGGAAACAATATGGCAGCTCCCACCCATATGTCATAAATATACGAGAAGGTAAATGTTCTGTACATACAATAAGCTATACCTCATACTGTACTGCCTAATGGAAACAATATGGCAGCTCCCACCCCATATGTATAAATATAATATAACAGAGAATGAATGTTCTGTACACACAATAAATCTAATACCCTCATACTGTACTGTCTAATTGGAACCAATATTGCAGCTCCCATCCATATATTAAATATACAGATAGGAATGTTTCTGTACAACCAATAGCTAGTTACCCTCATACTGTACTGTCTATGGCAACATTGCAGCTCCCACCTATGTATAAATATAAATATACAGAGAAGGAATGTTCTGTACATACATAAGCTATACCCTCATACTGTACTGTCTATGGGAAACACTATGATGCAGCTCCCACCCATATGTATAAAATATAAATATACAGAGAAGGAAATGTTCTGTACATACATAAGTATACCCTCATACTGTACTGTCCTATGGGAAACAATAGGCACGCTTCCCCCTATGTACTAAAGATAATATACAAGAATGAATATTCTGTCACATACAATAAGCTAGACCTCATACTGTACTACTAAGGGAAACGTATGGCGCTCCCATGCATATGTATAACTATACAGAGAAGGAATGTTCTGTAACACACAATATAAGCTATAACCCTCTACGGTACGTCTAAGGGAAACATAGGCAGCTTCTCCACACATATGTCTAAATATACAGAGAATGAAATGTTCTGTCACCTACATAAGCTATACCTCATACTGTACTGGCTAATGGGAGGAAAAAAAAAAACAATATGGCAGCTCCCACCCCATATATATCTAAATATACAGAGGGAATTTTCTGTACACACAATAAGCTATACCCCTCAATACTGTACTGTCTAAGGCAACAATATGGCAGCTCCCCCCATATGGTATAAATATACAGAATAAAGGAATGTTCTTTACATACATAAGCTATACCCTAACATCTGTACTGGTCTAAGGGAACAATATGGCAAGCTCCCACCTCATATGTATAAATATACAGAGAAGGATGTTTCTGTACACACAATAGAAGCTATACCCTCATACTGTACTGTCAAATGGAAAACAATATGGCAGCTCGCCACCATATTTAATAATAGACGAGAAGGAATGTTCTGTACATACCATAAGCCTATACCCGCATACTGTACTATCTAAGGGAAACAGTATGGCACTCCACCCATATGTATAAATCTACAGAGAAGGATGTCGGTACACACAATAAGCTATAGCCCTCATACTGTACTGTCTAAGGGAAAACAATATGGCAAACTCCCACCCATATGTATAATATAACAGAAAGGAATGTTCTGTACACACAATAAGCTATAACCCTCCTCTTTACTGTCTACATGAAACAAATGGCAGCTCCCACACATATGTAATAAAGATACAGAGAAGGAAGTTCTTGTACACAACAATAAGCTATACCTTCATCCTGTCCTGTCTAATGAAACATGATGGCGAGCTTTTCCCACACATTGTATAAAATATACAGAAGGAATTTGTCAACAATAATCTATAACCTTCATACTGTACTGTCCTAAGGGAACAATATGGTCAGCTCCCACACATATGTATAAATATACAGAAGAAGGAAGTTCTGTACATCCAAAGCTATACTCTCATACGTGTACTGTTAATGGAAACAATATGGCAGCTTTCCCCCACATAGTAATAAATATAACAGAGAAGGAATGTCTGTAATACACTAAAGCTATACTCTTCCTACTGTACTGTCCTAATGGAACAATATGGCAGCTCCCACCCATTGTAATAAATAGAAATATACATAGAAGGAATGTTCTGTACACACTATAAGGCTATACCTCATACTGTACTGTCTTAAAGGTAACACTATGGCAGCTCCCACCCATAGTAATAATATACCTAGAAGGAATGTTCTGTACATACAATAAGCTATAAAATCCCTCCATACTTACTGTCTAAGGGAAACACTATGGCAGCTCCCACCCTATCTATAATATAAATATACATTCCCAAAACCAAGGGTGATAGATGATAAAAGGTGTGGGGGGCGGGGGGCCAGGGCTTAGGATGGGGGGGGTAGCTGAGGGGATCCTGAGGAGGAAGGGGGAGAAGAGGGGGGGGGGCAGGGGGGAAAGGGTTGGAACAAAATCACTTGAGGGTCCTTGCAAGATTGCTGACCCCCAATCCTAAGGGCGACAACCAATAGAGGGCCAGATCCTGTGCTGTTAACAGGGACTCAGGCGGTCAGGATTCATTGTTGGATTGTAATGTCTGGAGGAAGTGAACTTGTTAAAATTTCCAGTGTTTCGCGTAGTTTGTCTGTGCTGTCTTTGCTTTTTTTTGTCACTATCGTTGGTAAAGGCTGTTATGTGTCTATGGAAATGGAGAGTGGAGATCAGTCTGTCAGTTCTTTTGCACTGAAGCATTTTGTCTGTTGGATTGTGCAGTATTTAAATACCTTTAAATAATATATAGAATCTGTTCAGGTACCTAGGGCCACTGACGGCTGCCCCTAGGGGGAGCAAAGAGTTAAACTAGAGGGACCACAAACACAGTTGAGCCCCCCCCCCCCCAAAAAATATACTAAAATAAAGGTATTATATTAAAGAAAATATTTCACATTAAAAACATATACAATCAATATTAACCTCCTCGCCCCCTCCAGGCCTATTATCAAATTGCTTTTTTTATTTATTTATTTTGCTTCTAAAACTTAATCCATATAATCAATTAGTAAATCAATTCATAATTAATATATAATTAATCCATATAACAGACAATAATAAACATGTCATAATCATATATAATTAATTCCCATTATCAATTAAATAACTCTAGATATCGGATATCCTGTAGAAAAGTTGGAGGAGGCTGAGTGCGTTACTTGTGATCAAACCACACTTACATGATACAGTGTATAGTGTAACCAATCAGAAGATACAGGTTATAGTGTAACCAATCAGAACGGCAACCTGTGGTTCAATCATGGGCGATACAGTGTTGTATTATTTATCCAACAGTTAGCAGACTGGGGTTCCATCGGGCGATACAGTGGTTAATAGTGTTAACCAACAGAAAGCCGCCTGTGGTTGCCATCGGGCGATACAGTGTTATAGGGTTAACCAATCAGAGCAGTGCCTGTGGTCCATCTGGGCTGATACAGTGTTAACCAATCAGACGGCCCAGCCCCTGTGGTTCCATCAGGGCGATTACGTGTTTTTATGCAACTAGGCGTAATTAAGTGGCACTGTCATGGTTGAACTTCTGCCTTGATGTTCTTGATATTTGGCCCCCCACTAATGTAAATCTAAATTCCTCCCATCGAAATGTCAGCGCCACCTAATGTTACGGATTCTTAATGAATTAATGTTGTAGGTGATCAGACACAAGGTGGTATTTCCTTCCCATTAGGTTCTGATTGGCCCTGAGGCCGGACTTAATAAAAGTGAGCCCTGTAAATATCATGAGGGTTCTGTGGTTAATTTAAAGGTAAAGTAACTGTCAGATCTCTGTCATTAATCAGCTTGGAAAGATGACAGAATGTGATGCGGCCTACGACATAGTCTTGCCTCTCCTTATATGCAAGGTGTACGCACATCGCTGTAACTACAATTGTCGTGTGTACCCAGTGAGTTCACTAAGCATCTGTACCGTGTTTGTACCAGCTGGGTTCACTAGCATTGTCGTGTGTACCCAGCTTGGGTTCACAAGCATTGTCGTGTACCCAGCTGGGTTCACTAGCATTGTCCCGTGTGTACCAAGATTGGGTTCACTAGAATTGTCCTTGTGTTACCCAGAGTGGGTTCCCAGCATTGTCTGTGGTTCCCCAGCTTGGGTTCACTGGCATTGTCCGTGTGTACCAGCTGGGTCATAGCATTTTCTTGTTTACAGCTGGGGTTCACCAGCATGTGTCTGTTGTGTACCAGGCTTGGGTTCACAGCATGTTCCGTGTGTACCCAGCTGGGTTCACAGCATCTGTCCGTGTAACCCAGCTTGGTTCACTAGCAGTGTCCGTGTGTTACCGCTTGGGTTCACTAGGCATTGCCGTGTGTACCCAGCTTGGCGTTCACTAGAATTGTGCGTGTGTACCCAGCTTGGGTTCACTAGCATTGTCCGTGTTTACCCAGCTTGGGTTCACTCGCTTGTCCGTGTTTGTACCAGCTGGGTTCCTAGCATCTGTCCGTGTATACCCAGCTTGGGTTTCACTAGCATTGTCCGTGTATACCCAGCTTGGGTTCATAGCATTGTCCTGTGTATACACCAGCTGGGTTCACTAGCATGTCCGTGATACCAGCTTGGGTCACTAGCATTGTCCGTTGTTGTGTGTACCAGCTTGGGTTCACTGCAAACGTGTGCGTGTGTACCAAGGCCTTGGGTTCACTAGCATTGTCCGTGTATACCCAGCTGGGTTCACTAGCATTGTCCGGTGTACCAGCTTGGGTTCAATAGCATTGTCCGTGTATGACCCAGCTTGGGTTCCACTAGCATGCAGTGTGTAACCGATTGGGTTCCTAGATTGTACGTGATACCAGCTTGGGGGCGGTTCACTAGCTGTCGTGTGTCCCAGTTGGTTCACTAGCATTGTCCGTGTAACCCAGCTTGGGTTCACTAGCATTGTCCGTGTTACCCAGCTTGGGTCACTAGCATTGTCGTGTGTACCAGCTGGGGTCACGAGCATTGTCCGTGTGTACCCAGTGGGTTCAAGCATTGTCCCGTGTGTGCCAGTTGGGATTTCACTAGCATGTCCGGCTGGTACTACCAGCTTGGGTTTCACTAGCATTGTCCGTGTATACCCAGCTGGGTCACTAGCATTGCTTTCGGCCTAGTATCGTTCTATCAGGGGGGAATGGGGGCACATCTGTGATGGAGGGGGCGTTCCATTCAATACTACTGGTATGGCGGTCTGAACGCTGACACATGATCGAGACGGACTAGGCGGAATTACCTCTCTGGAAACTATATGGAGAGGGAGACCCGCGGGTAAGGGCGTACCTCTATCAGCTAGTGCGGAGGGAGAGGTGCGAAAGCTCGGCTTCCCTCCAGCACTACTGGCACGGGCTGCTGGCAGATTATTTCCCGCGTATAATTCTAATATATAATATGCTCGGTGCTATATCAAGATACAAAAACAACAATAAATGGAATTAAAGGGACATTTATTAAAGGGACGCTGTCCTAATTCACCAGAGACACAAGGAGATCCAATGGCAGTTCATTTGTTCCCATCAGATCGAAATTGCTTGGCCTCAAGGCTTTTGCACTCTCAGAAAAACCCAAGCCAGTAATCCCCAGGCCATGTGGTGCTGAGAAGCACAAAGGATCCAGGACCCCTATATGGTCCTGAGGAACTTGTCTATTCCCCATTGCATCCTCGTTCCTGGCCAAAGTCTGTAATGCGATATGGCAGCTCCGAAGCAGGGGGAGGGATGCAGCCACAGTTCCTTTTCTCCCCACCTTCTGAATAACAAAAAACCATCCCATCATCCATCTGTCATGCCCCTTACAGTCCTTTCTATGTAAATTGGATTCCATTGTACTTCCCTTTAATGGAAATTCTGGGCTGAAGTAAAGTACAGTATGATCGTATGTGCTGTGTATATATATATATTACCAAGACCTGAACCAAAACCGTTCGCCTGTGTCTGTTAAACACACATAGGGTTTTATCAAGTCCTTTAGGACTAACTACCTATTTATATAAATTATACATATAATCTTAACTACCTTTCTCCAAGGCTAATTATTGTGACCCATCAACAGCTGGAGCCAGTCTATTCCCAACTTTATATATATAATTAAATGTCCAGTGCCACAAAATGGATTTAGGAACAAATGTGGGCGATCGTTCGCCCTTTTAATCAGTCCTTAAACCCTCGGTTGATGAAAGGAATTGCGAGGTGAAAGTCCCCACATGTCATTTGGCAAATCAAGGCAATTGTTCCCTAAACCATTGTGTGCACTGGATTTCTGGTATGTATAACAAATGAGATTAATTGCCTTTAGACTTGTAAAGGTATGACATGATACAACGGTCACATGATTCACCACACTAATAAACCAATGCTTAACAAAATCACTAGATAACATGATGCAGGGTTTATGATAGACTACAAGTCATAGTCATATTAAGGTTCATTCACGCTGTGCAATTAGTCTCCATCACCGACCCTCATAGATGGTTTAATGTATGTACTGTCTTTCTGGTATAGTGCGTGGTACAGACAAGGTTATGGGGATCTATGTTGAGACCCAATTTGTTGTTTCTCCATCATACAGGAAATTGCATGGACAAATATAAATAGCACAGAGTCCGTGTCACACGGATAGTGTCCGTGTAGTATGTTAGGACACCAGTTTTGGGATGGTTCAAAGTTGTCGTTTTGTGTACGACATGGACATTGTAACAAGTCCTGTATGTATTGTCCTGAAATGCAGCTTTGACCGTATGTGTTTTAATGTTTGAGTCTGTATATGAAAGAAGTGGAGGGATTTAAATTCATCTAGATGAGGGTAACATTGGTGAGTAATGGACCAATTGGTTTTAATGATTCGATTCATGGCCCCCACTTCACCATTTTATTGGGGCACCAATGGAATCCTTTTATGTTGTTCTTTACAGGTCTGAGAACATGCAGTAAAGGTTACACTTTGGTGGCTTTTTATAAGTAATAAAATGCCCCAGACAATATCATATATCTGCACACTGGCATACATTATAATCATAGAAAAAATATAATCAATGCACATTCCTGGGTCCCCTTACAATATCTATATCTGTATATACCAGTATATCTATATATATATAAACATAGAAAAGAGGGGTTAATCAATGTACATTCCTGGGGCCCCATACAATATCATATTTCTGTAAGACAGTTATATCTATATATATAAACATAGAAAAGATAATCAATGTACATTCCTAGGTCCCATACAATATCATATTATCTGTATATACAGTATATCTATAGGTAAAACAAGAAAAGAGAAATCAATGACATTCTAGGCCCCATACAATATCATTATCTCCGGTAGTTTACAGTATACTAAGGTATAAAATAGAAAGATCACAATGCACATCATGGGTCCCCATACTAATATCATATTATCTGTATATACAGATATCTATATATATATAAAACATAGAAAAGATAATCAATGTAACTTCCTAGGTCCCCATACAATCATATTATCGGTATATACATAATATCTATATATATATTAACATAGAAAAGATAATCAATGAAACATTTCCTAGGTCCCATTACAATATCATATATCTGTATATACGTATATATATATATATAAAATAGAAAAGATATCAAGGTACATGCCTAGGCCCCTATACAATATCATATTATCTGATATACAGTATTATATATATGTATATAAACATAGAAAAGATAATCAATGGACATCCTAGGCCCCTACAATATCATTATTATCGTATTACAGTATATCTATATGTATAAAATAGAAAAGATAATAATGCACATTCCTAGGTCCCCATGACAATATCAATTATCTGTATATACAGATATCTTATATATAAACATAGAAAAAGATATCAATGTGATCTCCTAGGCCCCATACAATATCATATTATCTGTTATACAGTAATATATATGTAATCAACATAAGAAAAGATAATCAATGTACATTCCTAGGTTCCATACCAATATCATAGTATATGTATAATACGTATACTAGAATGTAGAAACATAGAAAAGATAATCAATGTACATTCCTATGTCCCATACAATATCACATTATCTGTATATACAGTATTCGCTATGTATAAACATAGAAAAGCTAATCACTGTAAATTCCTAGGCCCCATACAAATATCATATATCTGTATATACAGATATCTATATGTATAACATAGAAAAAAAATATCAATGTAATTCCTATGTCCCATGCAAGTCACAGTATCTGTATATACAGTATATCTTATAAGTATAACATAGAAAAGATAATCAATGTACATCCTAGGCCCCATACAATATCATATTATTGTATCTACAGTATATCTATATATATAAACATAGAAAGATAATCAATGGTACATTCCTAGGTCCCATTACAATATCACAGTTTATCTGATATACAGTTATTATCTATATGTATTAAACATAGAAGAAAAATAATCAATGTACCTTCATAGGCCCCATTACAATATCATATTATCCTGTATATACAGGCTATCTAGAGGTAAAACATAGAAAAGAGAATCAAGGTACATCCTAGGCCATACCATTATCATATATCTGTATATGACAGTATATCTATATGTATAACATAGAAATATTAATCAATGTACATTACCTAGGCCCCATACAATATCATATTATCGGGGTATATATAGCTATATCTAATGTATAAAACATAGAAAGATATCAATGTACATTCCTAGGTCCCAACAATATCATGTATTATCTGTATTCTACAGATACGATATGTATAAAATAGAAAAGAGAATCAATGTACATTTCTAGGTCCCTTTGCACAATATCAAATTATCTGTATTATACAGTATATCTATATGTTATAAACATAGAAAAGAAATCACTGCAACATTCCTAGGCCCCATACAAATCATATTATCTGTATATACAGTATATCTATATGTATTCTTAAACATAGAAAAGAGAATCAATGACACATGCCTAGGTCCATACAATATCATATTATCGTGTATATACAGTATATCTATATTATATATAAATAGAAAAGATAATCAATGTACATTCCTAGGCCCCATACAATATCATATTATCTGTATATAAAGTATATCTATATGTATAAAATAGAAAAGAAATCAATGTACTCTAGGCCCCATACAATATCATATTATCTGTATATACAGTATATCTATATATATATAAACAAGAAAGATAATCAATGTACATCCTAGGTCCCATACAATACCATATTATCTGTATATACAGTATATCTAATATATAAACATAGAAAGATAATCAATGCACATTCTGGGCCCCAAATATATATATCGTAATACCGTATATCTATATGTATAAACATGAAAAGAGAAAGATAACAAGGTACATTCCTGTGGCCCATATAAATCATATATTCTGTATATACAGTATATCTATATGTATAAACCATAGAAAAGATAAACAATGTACTTCTAGCCCATACAAATCATATTATCTGTATTATACAGTATTATCTAGATGTATAAACACTAGAAAAGATAATAATGTTAACATTCTAGGAACCCATTAACAAGCTCATATGATCTGATAAAAGTATGATCTATATAGATAAACATAGAAAAGATAATCAATGTACATTCCTGGCCCATAGCATATTCATATTATTGTATAGACAGTATACTATATATATTAAAACTAGAAAGATAATCAATGGACATTCCTGGGCCCCATATAATTTAATATTATCTGTATATACAGTATATCTATATGTATAAACATAGAAAGATAATCAATGTACATTCCTAGGCCCAATACAAATCATATATCTGTATCTACAGTATATCGAATGTATTAAACATAGAAAAGTAATCAATGCACATTCAGGGTCACCAGACAATCTCAATAGTATCTGTATATACAGTATATCTAATGATCTTAAACATTAGAAAAGATAATCAATGACATTCATAGGCCCCATACAATATCTATTCTCGTGATACAGTTATATCTATATGTTATAAACATAGAAAAGATAATCAATGTGCACATTCCTGGGTCCCCAGACAATATTTCATATTATATGTTTTACAGTATATTAATGTTATAAAACATAGAAAAGATAAATCAATGTACATTCCTAGCCCCTACAATACACATTATCTGTAATACAGTATATCTATATATATAAACATAGAAAAGATAATCAATGTACATTCTAGGCCCCATACAATATCAGTATTATCTGATATACAGTATTATTAATGTATAAAAAAATAGAAAAGATAATCCATACAATTCCTGGGAGCCCCATACAAATCATATTATCTGATATACAAGCTATATCTTATAATAAAACATAGAAAAGATAATCAATGTACATTCCTAGGTCCCATACAATCTCATATTAATCTGATATACAGGAATATGTATAAACATAGAAAAGATAATCAATGCACATTCCTAGGTTTCCCAACAATATCATATATCTGTATATACAGATATCTATATAATAAACATTTAGAAAAGATAATCAATGTACATCCGAGGCCCCATACAATATATATTATCTGATATACAGTATATCTATATGTATAAACATAGAAAAGATATCAAGTTAATTCCTAGGCCCACCAAATCATATTATCTGTCTATACAGTATACTATATGTATAAACATAGCAAAAAGATAATCAATGCACATTCCTGGGCCCCATCAATATCATATTATCTGGATACACAGTATATCTATATATACTAAACAGAGAGAAAAGCTATCAAGCAACATTCTAGGCCCCATACAAGATCATAGTATCTGGATATACAGTATATCTATATATATAAACATAGAAAAGATAATTCAATGTTACATTCCTAGGTCCCATACAATATAATATTATCTGTATATACGTATATCTATATAATAAACATAGAAAAGATAATCAAGACATTCCGAGGCACATACAATATCATATTATCCTGTATATACAGTAATCTATATGTTAAAACAGAGAAAAAGATAATCAATGTTACTCCTGGGCCCCATACAATATCATATATCGGTATATACAGAATCTATAGTATAAACATAGAAAAGATAAATCAATGCACCATTCCTAGGCCCCATACAATATCATATTATCTGTATATACAGTATATCTATATATATATAAACATAGAAACGCTAATCAATGACATTTCCTAGGCCCCCATACAATATCATATTATTATCTGTATATTCCAGTAATCTATATAATAAACGCAGAAAAGTTAGAAAAGAAAAGATAACCAATGTACATTCCTAGGCCCCAATACATATCAGATGATCTGTATATACAGTTATCATATGTCTAAACATAGAAAAGATAACCCAATGTATTCTAGGCCCCATTACAAGATCATATTATCTGTATATACAGTATAGCTCTATGTAGAAACATAGAAAAGATAATCAATGTAAATTCCTAGGCCCATACAATATCATATTATCTGTAAATCACAGTATATCTATATATATAAAAATAGAAAATATAATCAAATGTACAGTCCTTGGGCCATTTTAAAAATATTCATATTATCTGTATAGACAGTATATCTATATGTATAAAACATAGAAACTATTCAGGTACATTACCTGGGCCCCATCCAATAATATTTATCTGTATATACAGTATATCTATATGTATAAACATAGAAAAAGATAAATCCAATGTACATTCCTAGGCCCATACAATATCATATTATTGTATTACAGTATAGTTCTATTATGTAATAAAACATAGAAAAGATAATCAATGCACCATTCCTAGGTCCACATACAATATCATATTATCTGTATATACAGTATATCTATAGATATTTAAACATAGAAACGAAATCAATGTACATTCCTAGGACCCCATCAATACATATTATCTGTATATACAGTATATCTAATGTTATTAAACGTAGAAAAAGTATAACCAATGTACATTCCTAGGCCCCAGACAATATCATGATCTGTATATACAGGATATCTAGGTATAAACATAGAAAGATATCAATGCAACATCTAGGCCCCATTACCAATATCATCTTATCGTATATATACAGTCTATCTATAATATAAACAGAGACGAATAAGATAATCAATGTAATCTAGGGTCCAATTCAATATAATATTATCTGTATATACAGTAATCTTATATATGTATAAACATTAGAAAAGATAAACCAAGATACATTCCTAGGCCCATACAATATTCATATATCTGATATACAGTATATCTATATATATAAACATAGAAAAGATAATCAATGTACATTCCTAGGTCCCATCACTATCATCTAATCTGTATATCACAGTATATCTATATAGGTATAAAAAGAGAAAAGATAACAGATGACTTCCTAGGCCCCACACAAATACTATTCGCTTACAGTATGATCTATATGTAAAACATAGAAAAAGATAATCAATGTACATTCCTAGAGTCCCATACAATATCATAATTGTAAACACAGTATATATATATTATAGAATAAACATAGAAAAAGATAATCAATGCACATTCCTAGGCCCCATACAATATCATATTATCTGTATATACAGTATATCTATATGTATAACATAGAAAAGATAATCAATGTACATTCCATGCGGCCATACAATATCATATTATCTGGATATACAGTATATCTAGATAGTATCACATAGAAAAGATAATCAAGGTACCATTCCAGGCCCCCCCCCCCCCCCCCCCCCCCCCCCATGACAATAATCATATTATCGTATATACAGTATACTATATGTATAAACATAGAAAAGATAATCCAATGTACACATTCTAGGCCCATACAAATCATATTATCTGTATATACAGTATATTATATGTATAAAACAAGAAAGATAATCAATGTACATTCCTGGGCCCCAGACAATATATGATTATCGTATATACAGTATATCCTATAGTATTAAACATAGAAAAAAGAATAATCAATGCACATTCCTAGGCCCATACAATATCATTTATCTGTGTATACAGTATATCTATATATATATAAAATAGAAAAGATAATCAATGTACATTCATAGGGCCCCATACAATATCAATGATCTGTATTATTACAGGATATCTATGTAATAAAAAAAAAAAAAACACATAGAAAAGATAACCACTTAATTCCTAGGCCCCATACCAAATCATATGATCTGCTATACAGTATATCTATCTATATATAAACATAGAAAAGAAATCAAGTACTTCTAGGCCCCATCACAATATCATATTATCTGATAACAGTATATCTATTATATATATAAAACATTAGAAAGAAAAGATAATCAATGTACAGACTAGGCCCCGCCACAATATCATATTATCTGTATATACAGTATATCTTATATATATAAACGTAAAAAAGATTTAACCAATGTACATTCCTAGGGCCCCATACAATATCATATGATCGTATATGACAGTATATCTATATGGATTAAAACATAGAAAAGATAATCAATGCACATTCCTAGGCCCCATACAATATCATATATCTGTATTACATATTCTATATATATCAAACATAGAAAGATAATCAATGTACATTCCTAGGTCCCTACAATGCATATTATCTGTATAGACAGTATCTATATATATTAAACATAGAAAAGATAATCAATGCACAGTTCCTAGGCCCCATCAAAATATCATTTATATGTATATACAGGATATCTATATATTGTATAAACATAGGAAAAGATAACCACTGTACATCCTAGGGCCCATACCAATATCATATTATCTGTATAACCAGTATATTCTATATATATAATAAACATAGAAAAGATAATCAATGTACATTCCCTAGGATCACATACAATATCATATTATCTGTGACTATACAGTATTTCTATATATATAAACATGGAAAAGATAATCAATGTAACATTTCCTAGGTCCCATTACAATTTATAATTATCTGTATATTACAGTAATCTATATAATAAACATAGAAAAAAAAGATATCAATGTACATTCCTGGTCCCATACAATATCAATTATCTGGAATATATACAGATCTTTATATATATAAAATGGAAAAGATAATCAATGTACAGTCCTAGGTCGCATACAAATCATATATCTGTATATTACAGTAATCTATCTGTATAAACATGAAAAGATAATAATGAACATTCCTAGGCCCCATACAATATCACATTATTCTGTATATACAGTATATCTATAGATAAACATAGAAAAGCTAACCAGGTACATTCCTTCCCATCCATATTCATATTATCTGTATATACAGTATATCTATATTATACACATAGAAGAAAGATAATCAATTGTAATTCCTAGGTCCATACATATAATATTATTATGTATATACAGTATATCTATATGTATAAAAACATAAGAAACGATTAATCAAGTACATCCTGGGTCCATACAATATCATTATTATCTGTCTATACAGTATATTAAATAATACCACATAGCACAAGATTAATCCAATGCTGACATCCTTAGGCCCCTCACCTTTTTGTGTGTTGCATTGGATGTGGTGGTGTGGGTAGGTGCTACAGTATATATGGGTTATATATATAAAACATAGAAAAGATCATCATGTACCTCCTAGGCCCCCTACATGAAAAAGATCATATTATCGGTAGATACAGGAGAGCTATATAGATTAGAAAATAGAAAGATAACCAAATATATATAAACATAGAAAAGATAATCAAGGTACATTCCTAGGTCCCATACAAATCAGATTATATGTATATACAGTTATATCTAATGTTAAACATAGAACAGATAACAATGCACATCCTAGGCCCCATACAATATCATTATTATTCCTGTATATACAGTTATATATATATGTATAACATGAAAAGATAACCAATGTACATTCCTAGGCCCATATACAATAGCATATTATCTGTATATACAGTATAATCTATATGTATAAACATCGAAAAGATAACCAATGTACATCCTAGGCCCAATACAATATCATAGTATATGTATATACAGTTATCTATATGTAGAAACATAGGAAAAGATATCAATGCACATTCCTAGGTCCATACAAATTAATATACTGTATATACAGTATATCTAGATAATTAAACATAGAAAAGCTAAACCAATTGTAACCATTCCTAGGCCCATACAATATCATATTCTGTATATCAGTATATCTCTATTATATAAAACTAGAAAAGATACTCACTAGTACATTCCTAGGCCCCATCAATATCATATTTATCGTATATACAGTATATATATGTAACATAGAACAAGATAACCAATGCACATCCAGTCCCATACAATATTCATATTATCGTTCTACAGTATTTCTATCGGTTAAACATAGAAAAGATAATCAATGTACACATTCCTAGGCCCCAACATAATCATATTATCTGTATATACAGTATTATCTATATATATAAACATAAGAGATAATCATGACTTCCTGGGCCCCATACAAGATCAATTATCTGTATATACAGTATATTCTAATATATATAGAAAACATAGAAAAGAAATCAATGACATTCCTAGGTCCCATACCAATATCATATTATCTGTATATACAGTATATCTATATATATAAACATAGAAAAGGATAATCAATGCACATTTCCTAGGCCCCATACAATATCATATTATAGTATATACAGATATCGATATGTATTAACATAGAAAAAGATAATCCAATGCACATTCCTAGGCCCAATACAATATATATTATCTGTAAACAGTCATCTATATATTAAAAAGAAAGATAATCAATGCACATTGCCTGGCCCCATACATATCATTTATCGTATATACAGTATATCTATATATATAAACATAGAAAAGATAATCAATGTAAATTCACTAGGGCCCCATGACAATATCATCTATCTGTATATACAGTATATCTATATGTATAAAACCATAGAAAAGTAATCATGCCACATTCCTATGGCCCATACAATATCAATTATTGTATATATTACAGTATATCTATATATATAACATAGAAAAGAAATAATGCCATTCCATAGGCCCCATACAAGCTAATATTTATCTATAATATACAGTATATCTATATATATAAACATAGAACAGATAATCAAGCACATTCCTAGGCCCTACCCAATATCACATTATCTGTATATATACAGTATATCTAAATATATAAACATAGAAAAGATTAATCAATGCACTTCTAGGCCCCATACAATATCAATTATCTGTATATACCGATACTATATATTAAAACATAGAAGAAAAGATTAATCAATAGAACATTCTGGGGCCACATACAATATCATATATCTCGCACACTGCCATACATTATAAACAAAGGGGTTTTAGTATAATATACTGTGATCACACGAATTTAAAGCCTTCCAACCATGTCCTAAGGCAACCCCAGTCTGGAAGGTCCTAACTTCTAACCTTTATTACTCCTTTATTAACCTTTATTTAGTACGGTATCTATAGTTATAAGTGTGGTATATATAGTTATAGGTACGGTATCTATAGTTATAGGTGTGGTATATATAGTTATAGGTACGGTATCTTATCTATAGTATAGGTGAGGTATATATAGTTATAGGTACGGTATATATAGTTATAGGTACGGTATTCTATAGTTATAGGTGTGGGGAATTAGTTAAGGTACGGTTTTAGTTATAGGTGCCGGTTATATATAGGTATAGGTACGGTATATATAGTTATGTACGTATCTATAGTTATAGGGGCGGTTTATATAGTTATAGGAAGTTCTATAGTTATCAGGTGTGGTATTATTATAGTTATAGGTCCGGAATCCTATAGTTATAGGTGCGGTATATATAGTTATAGGTACGGTATCTATAGTTATAGGTACGGTATATATAGTTATAGGTACGGTATATATAGTTATAGGTACGGTATCTATAGTTATAGTGCGGGTATAGATAGGGTATAGGTACGGTTCATATTATAAGTGCGGATATATAGGTATAGGTACAGTTCTATAGTTATAAGTGCGGTAATATAGTGATAGGTACGGTATCTATGTATGGTGCGGTATATATAGGTTATAGGTACGGTATCTATAGTATAGGTACGGTATATATAGTTATAGGTACGGTATATATATATTCTAGTACGGTATCTATAGTTATAGGTAGGGGTATATATAGTTATTAGGTGTTTGGTATATATAGTATAGGTACGGTATCTAGATATGGGTGCGGGATAATAGTTGTAGGTACGGTATCTATAGTTATAGGCGTGTGGTTAATATATTAGTTATAGTACGGATCTAGAGTGTATAAGTGTGGTATATATAGTTATCAGGTACAGTATCTATAGTTATAAGTGTGGTTAATATAGTTAATAGGTACGGTATCTATAGTTATAGGTGCGGTATATATAGTTATAGGTACGGTATCTATAGTTATAGGTGCGGTATATATAGTTATAGACGGTAATAGGTATAGTGTTGGTATATATAGTATATATATTAGTGATCGGACAGTATCATAGTTATAAGTGTGTAACACAGATAGTTAAGGTACAGGGTATCTATAGTTATAGGTGCGGTATATATAGTTATAGGTACAGTATATATAGTTATAGGTGCAGTATATATAGTTATAGGTTAAGTATATATAGTTATAGGTACGGTATCTATAGTTATAAGTGCGGTATATATAGTTATACGTACGGTATCTATAGTTATAAGTGTGGTATATATAGTTATAGGTACCGGTATCTATAGTTATAAGTGTGGTATATATAGTTATAGGTACGGTATTATGAGGTATAGTATACGGTTATCTATAGTTATAGTGCGGGTGTGGTATAATGGTTAGGTACGGTATATATAGTTATAGGTTGAAAGGTTTTTTTTGTTTTGAACTTTTTTAGTAGTATAGGTTAGGTTATATGTTATAGGTACGGTATCTATAGTTATAGGTACGGTATCTATAGTTATAGGTACGGTATATATAGTTATAGGTACGGTATATATAGTTATAGGTACAGTATGTAGTTATAGTTACAGTATATATAGTTATAGGTACAGTATATGTAGTTATAGTTACAGTATATATAGTTATAGGTACAGTATATATAGTTATAGGTACAGTATATGTAGTTATAGGTACAGTATATGAGTTATAGACAGTTAAGTAGGTATAGGTACAGTATATGTAGTTATAGTACAGTATAGGTAGTTATAGGTACAGGTATGTAGTTATAAGGTAAGATATGTAGTTATAGGTACAGTATATGTAGTTATAGTTACAGTATACGTAGTTATAGGTACAGTATACGTAGTTATAGGTACAGTATACGTTAGTTTTTATGTTAACAGTATAGTAGTTATAGGTACAGTATATGTAGTTATAGTTACAGTTATATGTAGTTATAGGTACAGTATATGTAGTTATAGTTACAGTAATGAGTTATAGGTACAGTATATGTAGTTATAGGTACAGTATATGTAGTTATAGGTACAGTATATATAGTTATAGGTACAGCATACGTAGTTATAGGTACAGCATACGTAGTTATATGTACAGCATACGTAGTTATAGGTACAGTATACGTAGTTATAGTTACAGTATATGTAGTTATAGGTACAGTATATGTAGTTATAGGTACAGTATACGTAGTTATAGGTACAGTATACGTAGTTATAGGTACAGTATACGTAGTTATAGTTACAGTATACGTGTTCATAGGTACAGTGTATTTGTGTCAATAATTTTGTTAAAATGTAATATTATAACATTCTTTTCAGCATTTGTATACCGATATACTCATATAAAAGTGGCTGACTCGAGTATAAACCGAGGGTAGACTATATTCTTCTTCCTTGGCATTTAAGATGTTTGGAAACTACAACTCCCAGCATGCTTTATTAGCTGGGAGTTGTAGTTTCCAATCATCTGCACACTCCACCCTACCACCAGTTCAGTGTGTACCTGTGGGATCTCTTCCATCCAGTAACTGGGGTTCTTATCCGTAACTGTGTGCCAGCATTGTGATGATCATGGTAAGCATTTCCGCAGCCACCGCTCATTCCTGTACTGGGCGCGGAACTCAAATTGCGCGCTGGGCAGTGAGTCGGCCGGAGCACCAGTACAGGGAACGAAAAGTAAGTAGTGACTAGAGTATAAACCGAGTCCAAGTTTTCAGGCTGATGTACCGCCTCTGAAAAAAACTCGGTTAATACTCGAGTATATACGGTAGTTGTGCATTTGTTTTTTGTAGGTCTCTTGTTAGCCTGAGTGGGATGCTCTAAAAATTATATAGGATCTTTGGGGAGAATAGTCGTTTGAACTGCCGCCATCCTTCCCATCACGAGAGATATTATAGATTTCCAATCCCTTCAACAACTGTGTGTGAGGTGGGTTATTGGGTTAGTGTCTATTATCTTTAAAGATATGTTCTTTGTCCTACTTAAGGGCGTACCACAGTAACGATAAAGCCCGATATGTCGGATCACGACTGTATCGGGGCTTTAGCGTTAGGTTCGTGCGGCTCGTTTCCCGAAAACAATCTGGTCGGGCCGTTACGCTCGTCGGGGAAAGGCGAAAATTGCCATCAGCCGCGCTAGACTACCTATAGAGGGAAGTCTATGTGGCTGATGGAAACAAACAGTCCCGAGCATTACTCCTTATGGAAGTCATAGGGGAATGTGTGTATGCAAGATATTGAAAAGATGGCAGACAGGATCTTGCAGATCTCTCGCATCTTTCAGAAATTTGTGCGTGTGTTGTGTAACAAGCTTTAGATAGATGCTAGGGATTAAATGAGTCTGCATCCATTTGAAACTAAATGAAGATTGTTAGAGGTTTTGAACGTGATGGGGTATGTGAGAAGAGCTATTGCTTTGAATTGGAGTGATTTAACTTTGCTTGAACCCTGAACATCCGTCCAAATGTTTCAGAAATTGAAGAATAGAGGGAACGCTTATTTGTGGTTTGAGTTATAAAAAAGGGTGTCATCTCAAAAGAGAAAGTTTTGTTTCTATTGCTGGTAAGGTTCCCATCCATCCAGGTCATGGGTAATCTGTACTATCCATCCACCAGGGTCTACGGTATATCCTGTAATATTTCCATCCAGGTCATGGTATCTGTAATATTCATCATCCAGGTCCCGTATCTGTAATATTCATCCATCCAGGTCACGGTATATCTGTAATATTCATTCATCCAGGTCACGGTAATCTGGATATTCATTCATCCAGGTCACGGTATATCTGAAATATTCATCTCCAGGTCACGGTATATCTGTAATACTCATCCATCCAGTCAGGTATATCTGTAATATTACATCAATCCAGGTCACTGTATATCTGTAATATTATCCATCCAGGTCCGGTATATCTGTATATTCATCCATCTAGTCACGGTATATCTGTAATAGTCATCCATCCAGGTCATGTATATCTGTAATATTCATCCATCTAGGTCACGGTATATCTGTCATATTCATCCATCCAGTCACGCTAGTATATCTGTAATATTCATCCATCCAGGTCACGGTATATCGTAATATTAATCCATCCAGGTCACTGTATATCTGTAATATCATCCATCCAGGTCACGGTATATCTGTAATATTCATCCATATAGGTCACGGTATTCTGTAATATTCATCCATCCAGGTCACGGTATATCTGTATATTCATCCATCCAGGTCAACGTATATTGTAATATTCATCCATCCGGTCACCGTATATCTGATTCATCATCCGGTCACGTAATCTGTAATATTCATCCATCCAGGTCACGTGGGTATATCTGTTTAATATTCATACCATCCAGTCACGGATATCTGTAAATATTCATTCATCCAGGTCACGGGTATATCTGTAATACTTCATTCCATCCAGCGTCACGGTATTATCTGTATATTCCTCCATCCAGGTTCAGGTATATCTGTAATATTCATCCATCCAGGATCCGGATATCTGTAATTTATCCACTCCATGGGTCACGGTATATCTGTAATATCATCCATCCAGGTCCACGGTATTGATATTCATCCATCCAGGTCATGCGTAATATGTAATATTTCATCCATACCAGGTCACGGTAATCTGTAATATTCATCATCCAGGTCCGGTATATCTGTAATATTCATCCATCCAGGTCAACGGTATATCTGTAATATTCATTCATCCAGGTCACGGTATATCTGTAATATTCATCCATCAGGGTCACGGTATATCTGTAATATTCATCATCCAGGTCATGGTATATCTGTAATATTCATCCATCCAGGTCACGGTAATCGCTAATATCATCATCCAGGTCACTGGTACTATCTGTAAATATTTATCCATTCAAGGTTACGTATATCTGTAATATTCATCCATCCAGTCGGTTATATCTGTAATATTCATCCATCCAGGTCACGGTATATCTGTAATATTCTATCAATCCAGGTCACGGTTTATATCTGATATATTCATTTCATACCAGGTCACGGTATATCTGTAATATTCATCACCGGTCACGGTAAATCTGTAATATTCATCCATCCGGGTCATGGTATATCTGTATATTCATCATGTCCGGGTCACGGTATCATCTGTATAGTTCATCCATCCAGGTCACGGTATATCTGTAATATTCATCCATCCAGGTCACGGTATATCTGTAAATGTTCCATCCAGGTACCGTATATCTGTAATCTTATCCACCAGTCACGTATATCGTAATATTCATCCATCCAGCGTCACGGTATATCTGTAATATTCATCCATCCAGGTTCACGGTATATCGTTAATATTCATTCCATCCAGGTCACGGTTAATCTGTAATATTCATCCACCAGGTCACGGTATATCTGTAATATTCATCATCCTAGGTCACGGTATATCTGTAATATTCATACATCAGGTCACGGTATATCGTAATATTTCATTCATCCCGTCACGGTTATATCTGTAATATTCATTCATCCAGGTCACGGTATAATCTGTAATATTCATCCATCCAGGTCACGTATATATGTAATATTCATCCATCCAGGTCACGTATATCTGTTATTCATTCATCCAGGTCACGGTCATATCTGTAATATTCATCCCATCCAGGTCACGGTATATCTGTAATATTCATCCATCCAGGTCACGGTATATCTGTAATATTCATCCATCAGGTCACGGTATATCTGTAATATTCATTCATCCAGGTCCGGTTATTCGTAATATCATCATCCAGGTCACGGTATATCTGTAATATTCATCCATACAGGTCACGGTATATCTGTAATACATCCATCCAGGTCACGGTATATATCATGTAATATTCGATCCATCCAGGTCACGTTATATCTGTAATATTCATCCATCCGGTCACGGTATATCTGTAATTTTTTATGTTTTTGTTTTCATCCATCCAGTTCACGGTATATCTGTAATATTCATCCATCCAGGTCACGGTATATCTGTAATATTCTCATCCAGGTCACGGTATATCTGTAATATTCATTCCAGCCAAGGTCAACGGTTATATCTGTAATATTCATCCATCCAGGTCACGGTATATCTGTAATATCATCCATCCAGGTCACGGTATATATGTACATTCATCCATCCAGGTCCCGGTATATCTGTATATTCATCCATCCAGGTCACGTATATCTGTAATATCATCCATCCGTGTCACGGTTATATCCTGGTAATAATTCATCCATCCAGGTCACGGTATATCTGTATATTCTCAGTACCGCAATATTCATCCATCCAGGTCACGGTTATACTGTAATATTTCATCCATCCAGAGTTCACGGTATATCTGTAATATTCTGATCCATCCGGAGTCACGGTATATCTGTAATATTCATCCATCCAGGTCACGGTATATCTGTAAATTCATCCATCCACGGTCACGGTATATCTGTAATATTCATATCCAGGTCACGGTATATCTGTTAATATTCATTCATCAGGTCACGGTTATCTGTAATATTCATCCATCCAGGTCACGGTATATCTGTAAATTATACCCATCCAGGTCACGGTAATATTGTATAATCATCCATCCAGGTCACTGTTATCTGGTTAATATTTCAATCCATCCAGGTTCAGGGATATCTTTGTAATATTCATTCATCCATGTCACGGTATATCTGTAATATTCATCCAATCCAGGGTCACGGTATAATCTGTAATTATTCATTCAGACGAGTCACGGTATATCTGTATATTCATCATCCGTCACGTATATTGTATCGATTCATTAGCTCATCCAGGTCCAGGTTCTTCATATCATAGCTATCAGCCAGTCCACGTCACTGTAATCTGTGTAATATTTAATCCTCAGTCACGGTATATCTGTAATAATTATCCATCCAGGTACGGGATATTGTAAATATTCATCCATCCAGGTCACGGTATATTCCTGTATATCATTCATCCAGTCGAACGGATTCATCAACGGTAGGTAAATCTGTAATATTCATCCATCAGGTTCGGTAATCTTAATAATTCATCCATACCAGGTTAGCGTATATCTGGTATATTCTCCATCCAGGTACCGGTATATCCTGTAATCGTTCATTCATCCCAGGTCACGGTAATCTGTATATTCATCATCCCGTTCACGGTATTACTGTAATATTCATCCATCCAGGGCACGGTATATAATCTGTATATTCAATCATCCAGGTAACGTGTATATCTGGTTTCACACCAGGTACGTGATCTTATGCATTCATTCCAGGTCACGTATATCTGTAATATTCATTCCATCCAGGTCAAGCGTATATCTGTTAATATCTCACGGTCTCTATGTACTTCATCTGGTACGGATATGTAATTACTCCCCTTACGGTTGATTTAATATCATCCATCCAGGGGTCACGGATCGAATATCAATCCCTGGTCAGACTGTAATATTCATCCATCGGCACGTGATCATCCACCGGTAGTATATCTGTAAGCATATGTCGTATCGATCATCCACCGGTCACGGTATATCTGAATAATTCATTCATCCAGGTCGGGTTATCTCTTGTAACTATTCATCCATCCAGTGTCACGGTATATCTGTAATATATCATCCATCCGGTGTCAACGGTATATCTTAATTTTCATCCAGTCGTGTCAAGGTATATATCTATATTCACTCCAATCGTGTCACGGTAATATCGTAATATGATTCCATCCGGGTCACGGTATATCTGTAATATTCACATCCCGGGGTACGGTAGATTGTAATATTCGCACATCCGGGTCACGGAATGTTAAATATTATTCCATCCGTGACGTATATCGTATCATCATCGCCGGGTCACGTGTATATCGTGTAATATCATTCCATCCGGGTCACGGATATTCTTAATATTCATCCATCCGGGTCACGATATCTGTACTATTCCATCCTCCGGGTCCCGGTATATCGTAAATATCATCCATCCGGGTCACTGGTTATATCTGGTAATATATCTCGGTCACATTAATCTGTAATATTCATCATCCGGCACGGGATATCGTTAAAAATTCATCATCGGTCACGGTATACTTAATATTACATTCATCCCCGTCACGGTTATATCTGTAATATTAATTAACCCATCCGAGGTCACGGTATATCTGTAATATTCATCCAGACGGTCACGGTATAATCTGGTAATATCGCATCCCGTCAGGTCACGGTATATCTTTAATATTCATTCATCCGGCACGGTATATTGTAATATTACATCCATCCGAGGTCACGGTATATCTGTAATTCATCCATCCAGGTCACGGTATATCTGATATATCCATCCGGTGCACTGTCGTTAATCTTATATTCATCACTCAGGTCATAGTATATTCTGTAATTATCCTCCAGTCAGTATATATTTCAATATCATACAGGTCACGGAAATCTGTAATCATTCATTACATTCTTAAATTCTCACAGGCACGTATATCATGTCCCATTACGTATTCGTATATCTCCAATCCAGGTCACCGGTATATCTTTAATATTCATCCATCCAAGGTCACGGTAGATCTGTAATATATCACATCCAGGTCACGTATATCTGTAATATTCATCCATCAGGGTCACGGGATATCCTGTAATATTCATCTCCATCCAGTCACGGTATATCTGTCATATTCATCCACTCCAGGTCAGCGGTTATATCTGGATAATTTCATCCATCCAGGTCACGGTATAGCTGTATATTCATCATCAGGTCACGGTATACTTATATGATCCATCCGGTCACGTATATCGGTACTATTCATCCATCCAGGTCAGCGGTTAATCTTAATTATTATCCATCCAGGTAACGTATAAATGTAAAGATTTCATGCCATCCAGTGTCACGGTATATCTGTAATATTTCATCCATCCAGGTTCACGGTTATCTGTTATATTCATCCATCCTATGGTATCATCCAGTCGTATATCTGTAATATTCATTCATCCAGGTCACGGGTATATCTGTATATTCATCCATCGTCACGGTATAACTGTACTATTCATTCACCAGTCAGGTATATATGTTAGATTTATCATCCAGGTACGGTATTCTGTAATATCTATCATTCCAGGGTCACGGATACTATCTGGAAATTCATTCTCATCACAGGTCACGGATCTATCTGCAATATTCATAACCATCCAGGGTCACGTATATCTGCTAATATCATCATCCAGTCACGTGTATATCGTAATTTCATCCATCAGTCACGGTTGAAATACTCAGCAGGTATATCTGTAATATTCATCCACCGGTCCCGGTATATCTTAATATTCATCCATCCAGGTCTCACTGGTATATCTGTAGATAATTCACCTCCAGGTCATGGTAAATATCTGTTGTATTCATCCACAGGTCACGGGGATATCGGTAATATTCATTCATCCAGGTTCACGGGTATGGTATATCTGTAATTTCATTCATCCAGGTCACGGTATATCTGTAATATTCATCCATCCAGGCACGGTCTATCTGTAATATTTCATTCATCCAGGTCACGGTATATCTGTAATATTCATCCAGGTCACGGTATATCTGTAATATCATTCATCCAGGTCACGGTTCTATCGGTAATATTCATTCATCCCGGTCCGTCTATCTGTAATTTCATCCATCCAGTCACGGTCGATTCTGTAATATTCATTTCATCCAGGTCCCGGTCATCGTCATATTCATCCATCCAGGTAACGGTAATCTGAAATATCATCCATCCAGGTCACGGTGATATCTGGTAATATTCATCCATCCAGGTCACATGGTTAATTCGGTAATAATTACTCCAGGGTCATGGTATTCTGTTGTATTCAATTAGATAACTGGACGTTGAAGTTTAGTTTCTTTGAAACGTTTCACTAGTCATATCCGAACTGGGAGCTCTCAATTCAGAATGACTTGACAAGAATCGTGGCAATTAGTACCCTGGAACAATCCCAATTAGCATATCACACAAGCGTGTCTAGGGTCGTGATTGGATAGTGGCTAAGACGGTGTATTAGGAACGCCCAGAGTTAAGTTGTTCACACAGTATTGTACATGGCAATCGTCGTTGAACCCCCACTCTATTAGGCTTGGTTTCTTTTTTCACATAAATGGCCTCCTTAACACTCCTCTCGTGACCAGGTTCCACGTTCCTTCGCCCAGTATGTTAACCTATCAACTTCTTCAAAGGTATGTCCTTTATCTTAAGTATGCAGGATACACGGCTGAGTCCGACCCGATGATCTGGCCTTCTGTGGGGCCAACTTTGATGCAGGTTGCTTTGTCTCCCCCACATACACATACGCAGTCCTTCACTGGCCCTGCACGCATATATGAGTCAGCTTTTCTTGTGTTTTGGTATGGGGTCTTCGTATGCTACCAAGTCGTGCCCTCAGTGGTGTCTCGGTGTTTAACGCAACAGGGATACGTTGTTTTTTACAAATTCTTCTTAATTTCTCGAGACCCTGGCTGACATATGGGAGACCATGTGCTTCCTCCTGTCTTGCTTTTTTCCCCTCCCTGTTGAGTATTCGTGTTCATTCTTTACCTTCCACTTCTTTTGCAAGGCCCAGTCGGGATATCCAAATGTTTAAGGGGCTTCTCTGAGATGTTTCATTGCTTTAGCCTTGCCCGTTGGGGTTCTGCTCGTCTAGTGGGGATGTTCTCGGCTCTGTGTACGTGGGGATGTTTTCTTGCTGGGTTCTCGCTCGTTGTGGGGTTGACTCGGCGGGTAGCCGTTTCAGTCGTGATGACCCCCCATCTTGTGATCCTAAAGGGTGGTGGAGCGTCAAACTTCAAATATATCTGGTGTGTTCGTTTCTGTAACACCTCTACTTCCAGTTTACCATTTTTCCTAAACTTCTAACCAAGCAGTCCAGAAGGCCCAACAGTTGTTTGTTTGTTTTTGTAACTCCCTTGTGACATTTAGATGTTGTCCTACCGCATTACTGTGTTCTGTGAAAGCTGTGTGACTTCCTTTCTGGTGGATTGTAAAAACCAGGTGTCTAAGCCATATCTGAACACAGTGGGCTGGGCTACTGCCCTAAAGGTATTAAGCCCTGTATTCTACCTCCTCATGTAAAAGGTTGGCACCATGTGAAACTGGAGATCCCATAGCCAACTCCATGTTTTCTGACTTATAGAACTTATCCCTGTATTGAAATAGGTGTTATTCAGGCACAGTCCAACAGGACACACCTGTTCTGGGTTGAGAGCAGTTCTGCTGGTAAGAGTGCCGTCTTGGCCCCCGTTTTCTCACCATTTCACAGCCCTTGGTGGGTAACAAGTGGAAGAGATATGTCACCATCACTAGGACAACCCATAGTTTTTCTGCAACCTATACTAGTATCTTCAATCATTGTTGGTAATCTGAGATTTCTGGTATGGATGTTTAGATCTTCCACCCATTGTCCTAAATGTTGGTAGGTATTTTGCCACCTGTATGTTACGAGTTGGGAGTCGACTGGCTGATATAGGTCTTAGTGGGCCCCTTCCTTGTGTATCTTTGGGAGTCCATAGATAAACCATGTGGCCTCACCAGGGTAGAGGCGATGATACATTGTCTCGATCAATGGCTGTTATCCTTTTGAAGTCTGTTGTCGTAAAGTCTATGACTCTTTTCTGTACCGGCTGGTGGGATCCCATGTTAAGCCTCCATATGTGTTGTTATCCGGCCAGAGAGCATGGCCAACCACCTTTCATGGTGTCTGAGGTGTTAAGTTTTGTTTCTATTGCACCACTTTGATTCCATGTAATATCTGGTTGCCCGAACCCCCCCAAAGCTCCATACATAAGCGAATAGGAGAGTGGTAACGGCACCCTGTCTCGTGCCATTACTTATATGGTATATTTCGATGGCATAACCCATATTCTTTCCTTATTCTTGCTTTTGGGTTGGTCGTATAGCAAAGTATGGTTTGTGTTAAAGATGCGGGAACCCAAACTTTTCCATAGTTATTTAGTAATCCAATCGACCCTGTCGAAGGCCTTCTGCTCACAGACATAAGGCACTTGCAGGGGTTTCTCCCAGGCCGACTGAAGAGCAACCGTTATTTTAAAGCTTGTCTACATTCCATTGTTGTGGCTGCTTCCTGTATAAATCCTGTTTTGGGTCACTAATTAATATTAGTGGAGTGCTGATGATTCTGTTCACTAAATTTTGGCGAAATTTTTAGATCCACATTTAATGAGATTGGGCGACAGTTGTGCACTCTGTGTGTGGTGCCCTCTCTGGTTTAGGACACCACATATTACGTTCTCGCATTCCCGGAGATCGTCGATCATGTCCCCTCCCGAGGATCCGATTGTAAGCTTGGTTTAAATGTGGGAAGCAGTTCCTTCATGAATTTTTCTTAGTACGGCGGGTACAACCCATCCGTCCACGAAGGACTTTCTGATTTTTAATTCTTAATTACTGCCTTATTTGCACTCCTCTGGCAAACCCGGGCCGTCATTTTTTGGCGACATATCTTTTGAGATAACGGTTGGAGGGTCTATATTTGTTCAGAATTGTGATACTTGTGTTTGGTTGTTTCTTTGTATGTTTTGTGTGTTCCAACAATATATCCCCACCATTTGGGTAGTTAGGTGTAGTGTGCCACTTGTTGTTCTCGTATGGGAAGAAGGCATGGCGTCATTTGTGGTGAGTTGTATCTCGGCTTGTTCACTTTTATGCAAAATTTCTGATTCGTGAACCTCATTCTGCTTTTTTCTGCTTTGTTGTTAGTATATCTGATAATCCCTGTTTTGGTTTTTAGTGTTCTGCTCCTTCATCGGACCATTTTTAGCTAGGTGATTACTTCTATTATGTATTGCGGTCGCAATCTGAGATGTGTGTTTGTCTCTTTGTCTTATTAATTTGACTCCCATTGAATAAGTCTGGGGTACAACACTTAGATATTATCGGGGTCCGATGACCTGGATAGTTCAGATGTATCGGTCGATCGACCGAGAATATGCATCCGATGCTTCCCATGTCCGAAGGACGAACAGAGGACGATGGGAAACATGGTTGAAAACCTCGTCCGATCGTGCGGTTCCTCTATGAACCGCACGTCGGCGGGGGGGGGGGCGTGGTTTTTTTGGACTCCGGTACACTATCTGGACCGTCGGCTGTTTGCCGCCGACCGACAGTCTCATCCTCCTGGCCGAACCCGTCGGACAAGTAATCAACACGGATCGTCCCCTATTATAATCCACTTGATTTGCTCGAGTTCGGCCCCTCGGGAGTTCGGCCCGGATATATGGATATTAGCTGTCATTAATATGGGTTTCCCATAAGATTCCGGGGACATGGGTAGGAGACGTTTGCCTGTACTTCTTACTATCGTTGGAAAGGATTAAATTCCCATCTCACGAGGAGGGTGTCTTACCCCAGGGTATCTGGTCCCGGAGTTAGATCCTTGTCGTCATCTCAGGCGTTCCCGGACGAACTTATACTAACTTCTTGGTTTCAAGCAACTTACATTCTTAACATATTAATCCCTCATTCCCCGTACGTAGTTACTCTTTCTTTTCCCCCTTCTACATTCTCATCTATACTTGTTTCCTGTCTTTATTTGTCCATCGCTGCCTTTATATGATAAATTGCTAACATCGTGAGAGGATGGTTGTTATGCGGCGTTAAGGGGTGTGGCTTTGTCCGTGGGAGTGGGCTTCGCTGGTGGCCGTGGGGTAGGTAAAATGTTACGATTTTGAACTTCCTATCCAGAAACAATAGATACCTCGCCTTCCAAACTAAAGGTAAATAACCCATAAACTGTCAAATTTGGAGTTGAAGAAACAAAGTACCGGGTATGAGTATGCGGGTGCACTCACACTCAAGCACGTTTGCTAGTACGGGGGGGGGGGGTTTTTTCCACCACTACCTGACTGCCGCCTTCCTTTATCAGGGCAGGAGGGCTGACTGAGAACAAAGTCTCACTCTGCCTAATAGTAGAGGGGGCCCTGCCCGTTATATCGCAATGTGATATTGGGCCCTTTTCTTATTTCAGCATTTAGAAATGTTTACATAGTCTCCAAGCATAAAAAAAAAAATAGAAATGATTATGAATTTATTGTTACCTATATATAGTAGCATCGTAGACGATATCCCCCCCCCCCAAAAAGGGGATGAAGAATCATGTCCAGATCAGGGTTAGCTTCCCCAGTTCACACATGTCTGTTTCCACGATTGCCCAGGATGTTAGGGGGGGTCTACCCCTCATCATACTCCAGGGTGGGGAGACTGATAGTCTCTCTTTAGTCTATATAATGTACAAAGGCGGTAGGTTGGGGGTCGGACAAATTGAGGGTGTATTTCATCGTATATTCCCGGGTGGGTGGGGCTTCGGGGTTGCACTTGGGTACATTTTGCACTTGGGTCCATATATTTTTTGGGGGTGCGGCTATTGAGGGATGGTGTGTGAGGGGGTTTGGGTAGAGTCCTCCTGTCGTAGGCCCAATATCTTTAAGAACCTTCCCTGGTTGCTCCATCGTGGTTAGTGTATCACCCGGGCCCTCCATGTGAACCGTCAGTTAAATGGGCGTCACAATCTAGAACGGATAGTTTTCTTTAGTAGGATTTCCAGGACTGGTCGAGTCTCCCTCCTTTTAGCGAGAGTGTTTGGGGCAAGATCGGATAGTGGAATAGCTTTATTCCTGTGCTTATTCAATCTCTAGGGCATCCAGGTTTCCTGGTTGCCGTCATGATGCCTCAGTGGTCTGAAAAAATAGTGCAGGCCTGAATATGACATCTTTCGGGGGTTCATCTGGTGGAATTCTGAGGGCTCTGTGTGCCCCCTGTCCATTAGGAAATCCATTTGTGGCCTTCCGGTTAGGATTTGTTGGAAAACAGGATGTGGAGACAGAAGTGTTATCTATCCTCTATTCTGCACATTGTTAAAGACGAGATCGGTTCTTACTGAATCAGGTCAGTGAGATGTCGTTTTCGGTGATTTTTTAACACTTCCTGTTTACATCTCTAAGGGGCATATTTCTAAAAAAAGCGAAATTAAGCGCAAAAAAAATTACCGCCGGCAAATCGGCTGGAAAAAATAGCGCTATCGCCGTATTTATAACGCGGCCTCCGCGAGTGTTATGTTTGCCGCGAGGGGTTGTGGGAGGGGTGGCGTGGTATAGATCACTTCAGTAGATTCAGCTGCTTTCCGCCACCTTGAAGGTGGCGAAAAAGAAAAAAGCGCTACTAGCAGTGCGAAACACCTTACCGCCGCTTTCAAATAGAAGCGCAGGTACAGTTAAGAAAGCCGTGAAGGTTTAAGTAACGCCGTGAAGGGTTAAGTTTCGTTAACTGTCGTGGCGTTTCCTCGGACATTGATAAATCGCGATTAAATGTGATTTATGCGTTAATGTCAGGGAAAATGGACCGCGAAAACCTTACACGAAGCTTTATAAAATGATGCCCTACGTGTTGTGTCTGAGATTTATTCCTTAGAACACGGCAAAATGCGAGGATTGGGAGTGCGTGATTGTTCATCCCGGTGGGCTGGAAGCTGTTACAATGTAGAACGTCACCTACATCTTTCCAAAAACGAGTGTAGCTCAATTATTTACCTTTCTTGTAGATTGACAAATCAAGATATTCAACGCTCGTATCAATTATCTTTGACGTGAATTGATTGTGGAATTCTTTCAGTGAAGGTCCAAAACGTCATTTCTTCAAGGTCATCAGAATGACGTCATCTATATATATGTAAACCTAATAAGAGATTATCCACATGTTGTCCCCAAGGTCTACATTCCTTCATACATATACATATTTGCGTATGCAGGCGCCATGGGCCGCGCACATTGAGGTCCCCAATATCTGGAGATAGTAAATATTTTCAAATGGAAAGAAGTTGTTCTTCAATTTCCATTCCAACACATCTATGGTGAACTCTTTTTGTTGCTGTATGACCCTGTCCATACTCAACCAATGATTCTCTCGCAGTTGCAAATTTCCAATCTTTAATCATTTCCATTAGATGTTTTGTTTGTCGGGCAAGTAGTGTAAAAATTCTGTACTATAGGTGGTAAACATTCTTATCCACATACCTTTCCCAACGGTTCCAGGAGACTCCCTCTGGCCTTTGTTATGTAATTTTGGAAGGGGATACCGTACTGGACATGGTGGATATTCTGTATCAAGTAGTACTCATTCTTGGGAGATTATTCCTGCTGATAACAATAATCTACTTATCTTGGACAATCTTTTTGTATTGGGGTTGTGGGATCCCCATCAACTTCAAATAGACATTTTAGCGCTTCAGTTACCTTTAATTATTTGCTATGAATTAGGGATGGCGGTTCGCAGGATAAGAACATGGTCCCAGCGGATTTATCCGTTCGCGAACGGCGGGGATTTTCCGGATTTCCGAACTTCGGATACCGCGGATTTCTCGTAGTTTCGAAAACTTTCGAAAACTCGTCATTTCGAAATTACGAGGATTTTCTTATTTCCGCAAATATGTATTTTTCGAAAAATTTCGAAATTACGAGGATTAATCGTATTTTCGAAAAAAACATATTTCGAAAAATACGAGGAAATCTAGAATTTTGAGGATATTTTTCATTGTAATGGGTCCGCTAGTGGATTTTAGAATTTTCGACCGGATTTGCGAGTTTCGGACATCTCTGGAAAATTCTCATAGTTTCATAATCTGCTACCCACTCACTTTATTTGCTGGGGGGTATCACTACGCGTTATATCTTTAGTGACTTAAGGCTACCCATCGCCTTCAGGGTTGGTGAGGTTGGAATATATTTCCTGTTTTGACCTCCGTTTGTGGACTACTTGCTCAAAGCTTTTAATCGCTAAATTATTCAATCTGTGGTTCAATATCAAAGTGTTCACATACTCACTGATTCAGATGGAAAACTGCTGCCCGCAAGCAATTTTGCCTTTTCATTTATAGAGGTCAATCTCCCAGTCAAGGTACGTGGCCCATTGTTGGAACCAATTGAAGAGGCCCTGCTGTGATAAACAATGCAGGGATAGGTGACCGTTAATAATTCGGACAAGTTAAAAAATAGGAAAAGTCTGAATAATTTACATTGTCTTGTCTTACGCCCGTTCCTTCTCGGAAAACCTTTTCTTTCTCGCAGTTTTCGCCGTTCATGCCTGTGGAGGGTCTGTCCTTTTCTCTAAAAAAGGTCCCCCTGTGTCTGTGCATCGGGTTTCTGGCTTGTTTTGTACTGGCTCTAAGTGTGCTCGGAATGGCCGCCGCCAACATGGTATTCACGCAACGATGTCATCTCTCTGAGTCACGATGGCCCCGATGGTTCTGCGCGACATCTTGTATTCTGGTCTCGTTCTGGCACCCCCTATGGTCCGGCCCATAAAGGGGCCCCAATATATAGTATTATATGTTATAGGTTCAGTATACAATATATATATAGTTTAGGTCAAGTATTTATAGTTATAGGTTCAGCGTATACAATATATATATAATAGTTATAGGTCAAGTATTTAGTAGTTATAGGTTCAGTATTAAATATATATATAGTTATAGGTCAGTATTATATAGTTACAGGTTCAGTAACAAATATATATAGTATAGGTTCAGGATACCATATATATATAGTTATAAGGTCAAGTATTTATAGTTATAGTTAAGTATACATATATATATAGTTTATAGGTCAAGTATTTATAGTTATAGGTTCAGTATACAATATATATATATATAAGTTATAGGTCAAGATTTATAGTTATAGGTTCAGTAATAATATCTATTAGTATAGGTCAAGTATTATAGTTATGGTTCAGCAGATACAATATATATATATAGTAAGGTCAAGTATTTATAGTTATAGGTTCAGTATACATATTAATAGTTATAAGTCAAGTATTTATAGTTATAGGTTCAGTATACAAATTATATATAGTATTTAAGGTCAAGTATTTATAGTTATGGTTCAGTATACAATATATATTAGTTATAGGTCAAGTATTTAAGTTATAGGTTCAGTATAAAATATATATATTAGTTATAGGTCAAGTATTTATAGTTATAGGTTCAGTATAAATATATATAAGTTATAGGTCAAGTATTTATAGTTATAGGTTCAGTATACAAATAATATATTAGTATAGGTCAGTATTTATAGTTATAGGTTCAGTATATACAATATATATATAGTTATTAAGTCAAGTATTTATAGTTATAGGTCAGTATACAATATATATATAGTTAAGGTCAAGTATTTTATAGTTATAGGTTCAGTATACAATATATATAGTTATAGGTCAAGTATTTATAGTTATAGTTCAGTATATAATATATATATAGTTATAGGTCAAGTATTTATAGTTATAGGGTCAGTATACATATATATATATAGATAGGTCAGTATTATAGTTATAGGTTCAGTATACAATATAATATAGTTATAGGTCAAGTATTTATAGTTAAGGTTCAGTAATAATATATATATAGTTATAGGTCAAGATTTATGTTTATAGGTTCAGTATATAATATATATATAGTATAGGTCAAGTATTATAGTTATAGGTTCAGTATATAATATATATATAGTATAGGTCAAGTATTTATAGTTTATGGTTCAGTATATACAATTATATATATAGTTATAGGTCAAGTATTTATAGTTATAGGTTCAGTATACAATATATATATAGTTATAGGTCAAGTATTTATAGTATAGGTTCAGTATATAATATATATATAGTTATAGGTCAAGTATTTTAGTTATTAGGTATATCGTATACAATATATATATAGTTATAGGTTCAGGAGTACAATATATATATAGTTATAGGTCAAGTATTTATAGTATAGGTTCAGTAAATATATATAGATATAGTTATAGGTCAAGTATTTATAGTATAGGTTCAGTTACAAAGATATTAGTTAAAGGTCAGTATTTATATTAATATATATACTGAACCTATAACTATAAATATTGACTATATATATATATATATATGTATACTGACCTATACTATAAATACTTGACCTATAACTATATATATCTATTGTATACTGAACTATACTATAGTATAGGTCAAGTATTTATAGTTTAGGCAGTATATACAATATAATATATAGTTATAGGTCAAGTATTTATAGTTATAGGTTCAATATAATAATATATAGTTATAGGTCAAGTATTTATAGTTATAGGTTCAGTTATACTATATATTATTATATTATATATTATATATAGTTATAGGTCAAGTATTTATAGTTATAGGTTCAGTATACAATATATATATAGTATAGGTCAAGTAGTATTTATAGTTATAGGTTCAGTATACAATATATATATAGTTAAGGTCAAGTATTTATAGTATAGGTTCAGATACATATATAATATAGTTATAGGTCAAGTATTTATAGTATAGGTTCAGTATAAATATAATATAGTTATAGGCAAGTATTATATAAGGTTCAGTATACAATATATATATATGTTATAGGGCAAGTAGTATTTATAGTTATAGGTTCAGTATATAATATATATATAATAGGTCAAGTATTTATAGTTATAGGTTCAGTATACAATAATATATAGTTATAGGTCAGTATATAGTTATAGGTTCAGTATACAATATATATATAGTATAGGTCAAGTATTTATAGTATGGTCGTATACAATATATAATATATATATTATATATATATACAGTTATAGGTCAAAGTATTTAGTTATAGGTTCAGTATCATATATATATAGTTATAGGTAATAGTTATATAGTTATAGGTTCAGTATATAATATATATATAGTTATAGGTCAAGTATTTATAGTTATAGGTTCAGTATACAATATAATATGTATAGGTCAAGTATTATTAGTTAGGTTCAGTATACAATAATATATAGTTATGGTCAAGTATTTATAGTTATAGGTTCAGTATATAATATATATATAGTTTGGTCAAGTATTTATAGTTAAGGTTCAGTATACAATTATATTGTTATAGGTCAAGGATTTATAGTTAAGGTTCAGTATACAATTATATAATTGTTATAGGTCAAGTATTTATAGTTATAGGTTCAGATTACAATATATATATATATATATATATAAGCTTATAGGTCAAGTATTTATAGTTATAGGTTCAGTATACAAATAATTATAGTATAGGTCAAGTATTTAAGTTATAGGTCAGTATAAATATAATATAGATAAGAATGTATATATATCAGTTATAGGCAAGTATTATAGTTATAGGTTCAGTATACAATATATATATAGTTATAGGTCAAGTATTTATAGTTATAGGTTCAGTATATAATAATATAATATATATATATATACTATAGTTTAGGTCAAGTATTTATAGTTATAGTTCAGTATACATATATATTATAGGTATAGGTTCAAGTATTATAAGTTATAGGTTTCAGTATACAAATATAATATAGTATAGGTAAGTATTTAGTTATAGGTTCAGTATTAATATATAATATAGTTAAGGCAAGTTATTATAGTTATAGGTTCAGTATATAATATATATAGTTATAGGTCAAGTATTTATAGTTATAGGTTCAGTATATATATATATATAGTTATAGGTCAAGTATTTATAGTTATAGGTTATATATATAATATTATTATAGTTATAGGTAAGTTATTTATAGTTATAGGTCAGTTACTTCTATATATATATATATATATATATATAGATATATATAATAGTTATAGGGTCAAGTATTTATCCGAACGCGTTTCAGTATACAATATATATATAGTTATAGGGTACAAGTATTATAGTGTATAGGTTCAGTATACAATATATATAGTTACAGGTCAAGTATTTTAGTTTATAGGGTCTCTAAGTGTGTTCGGAATGCCGCCGCCCCCCATGGTATTCACGCAACGATGTCATCCTCCTCTGAGTCACATGGCCCCGATGGTTCAATGCGGCGACCTCTTGTATTCTGCGTCTCGTTCTGGCACCCCCTTATGGTCCGGCCCATAAGGGGGCCCCAATATATAGTATTTATAGTTATAGGTTCAGTATACAATATATATATAGTTTTAGGTCAAGTATTTATAGTTATAGGTTCAGTATACAATATATATATATATATAGTTATAGGTCAAGTATTTATAGTTATAGGTTCAGTATATAATATATAATATAGTTATAGGAAGTATTTATAGTTTAGGTCAGATACAATATATATAAGTATAGGTATGGTTCAGTATCAATATATTATATATAGTTATAAGGTCAAGTATTTATAGTTATAGGTTAGTTCAGTATACAATATATATATATAGTTATAGGTCAAGTATTATAGTTATAGGTTCAGTATACAAATATATAATATATAGTATAGGTCAAGTATTATAGTTATAGGTTCAGTATATAATATATATATAGGATAGGTCAAGTATTTAAGTTATAGGTTCAGTAGACATATATATATATAGTTATAGGTCAAGTATTTATAGTTATAGGTTCAGTATACAATTATATATATAGTTATAAGTCAAGTATTTATAGTTATAGGTCTGTATACAATATATATAGTTACTAGGTCAGTATTTATAGTTTATAGGTTCAGTATACAATATATATATAGTTATAGACGTCAAGTATTTATAGTTATAGGTTCAGTATACAATATATATATAGTTATAGGTCAAGTATTTATAGTTATAGGTTCAGTATATAATATATATATAGTTATAGGTCAAGTATTTATAGTTATAGGTTCAGTATACAATATATATATATAGTTATAGGTCAAGTATTTATAGTTATAGGTTCAGTATACAATATATATATAGTTATAAGTCAAGTATTTATAGTTATAGGTTCAGTATACAATATATATATAGTTACAGGTCAAGTATTTATAGTTATAGGTTCAGTATACAATATATATATAGTTATTAGGTCAAGTATTTATAGTTATAGGTTCAGTATATAATATATATCAGAGTTATAGGTCAATATTTATAGTTATAGGTTCAGGATTACAATATATATTATATAGTTATAGGTCAGTTTTATTTATAGTTATAGGTTCAGTATACAATATATATATATAGTTATAAGTCAAGTATTTATAGTTATAGGTTCAGTATACAATATATCTATAGTTACAGGTCAAGTATTTATAGTTATAGGTTCAGTATCAATATATATATAGTTATAGTCAAGATTATAGTTATAGCATTCAGTATATAATATTATATATAGTTATAGGTCAAGTATTATAGTTATAGGTTCAGTATACAATATATATATAGTTACAGGTCAGTATTTATAGTTATAGGTTCAGTATACAATATATATATAGTTATAGGTCAGTATTTATAGTTATAGGTTCGATATAAGATCTATATATTTATAGGTCAAGTATTTATAGTTTAGGTTCTATATAATAGATATATTAGTTATAGGTCAGTATTATAGTGTTATAGGTTCAGTATATAATATATATATATGTATAGGTCAAGTATTATAGTATAGGTTCAGTATACAATATATATATAAGTTATAGGTCAAGATTTATAGTTATAGGTTCATATTACAATATATAATATAGTTATAGGTCAAGTATTTATTTATAGTTATAGGTTCAGTAATAATATATATATAGTTATAGGTCAAGTATTTATAGTTATAGGTTCAGTATACATATATATATAGTTATAGGTTCAGTTACATATTTATTACGTTATAGGTTCAAGTATTTCTATATTAGGTCAGTAACAATATAATATATAGTTATAGGTCAAGTATTTATAGTTATAGGTTCAGTATACAATATATATATATAGTTAAAGGTCAAGTATTATATATATATATTATATACTGAACCTATAACTATAAATACTTGACCTATAACTATATATATCATTATGTATACTGAACCTATACTTATAATACTTGACCTAACTATATATCTATTGTATATGAACCTATAACTATAGTTATAGGTCAAGTATATTATAGGTTCAGTATACATATATATATATATAGTTATAGGTCAAGTATTTATAGTTATAGGTTCAGTACTATATATATATATACTATAGGTTAAGTAGTATTTATAGTTATAGGTTCTATATACTATATATATATAATATAATATATAGTTATATTTTATATATGTATATAGTAAGTCAGTATTTATAGTTAGGTTCAGTATACAATATATATTATAGTTATAGGTCAAGTTATTTTATAGTTATAGGTTCAGTTCAGTATACTATAAGATATATATAGTTATAGGTCAAGTATTTATAGTTATAGGTTCAGTTTATTCAATATTATATATAGTTATAGGTCAAGTATTTATAGTTATAGTTCAGTAATAATATATATATAGTTAAGGTCAAGTATTTATAGTTAAGGTCAGTATAAATATATATATAAGTTATATAGGTTCAAGTAGTTATAGTTTATAGGTTCAGTATAAATTATAATATAGTTATAGTCAAGTATTATAGTTATAGGTTAGTATACAATATATATATATCAGTTTATAGGTTAAAGTATTTATAGTTATAGGTTCAGTACAATAATATATATAGTATAGTATTTATAGTTATTAGATTCACATTATATATATATATATATAACAGTTATAGGTTAAAGTATTTATAGAGGTTCAGTATACAATATAATATAGTTATAGGTCAAGTAATTTATAGTTATAGGTTCTATATAATATATCTATAGTTATAGGTCAAGTATTTATAGTTATAGGTTCAGTATACATATATATATAGTTATAGGTCAAGTATTTATAGTTATAGTTAAGATACAATATATATTAGTTATAGGTCAATATTTATAGTTTATAGGTTCAGTATTATATATAATATTATGTATAGGTCAAGTATTATATAGTATAGGTTCAGTATACAATATTATATAGTTATAGGTCAAGTATTTATAGTTATAGGTTCAGTATACATATATATATATAGTATAGGTCAAGTATTTATAGTTATAGTCAGTTTCAATATATACATATATATTATATATAGTATAGGTCAAGTATTTTATAGTTATAGGTCATATACAATATATATATAGTATAGGTCAATATTTATTAGTTATTAGGTTCAGTGATACAATTATATATATATATATATATATAGTTATAGGTCAAGTATTTATAGTATAGGTTCAGTATACATTATTATATAGTTATAGTCAGTATTTATAGTTATAGGTCGTATCTGATATATATAGTTATATGATATATATTATAGTTATAGGTCAAGTATTTATAGTTATAGAGTTCAGTATACAATAATATATATAGTTATAGGTCAAGTATTTATAGTTATAGGTCGTATACATATATATTAGTTATAGGTCAAGTATTTAATTATAGTTCAGTATATAATATATATATATAGTTATAGGTCAAGTATTATAGTTATAGGTTCAGATATATACTATATATAGTTATAGGTAAGTAGTTATAGTTATAGTTCAGTATATATATATATATATAGTTATAGGTCAAGTATTTATAGTTATAGTTCAGTATATAATATATATTAGTAGTATAGGTCAAGTATTATAGTTAAGGTTCAGTATACTATAATATATAGATAGTATTTATAGTTATAGAGTATCTATATATATAGTATAGGTCAAGTATTTATTATTATAGGTTCAGTATACAATATATTATATAGTTATAGGTCAAGTATTATAGTTATAGGTTCAGTATATACATATATATAGTTACTAGGTCAGTTATTTATGTATAGGTTCAGTATTACATATATTTATAGTAGTTTATAGGTCAAGTATTTATTAGTATAAGTGTCAGTAATAATCATTATATATAGTATTAGGTCAAGTATTTATAGTTATAGGTTCAGTATACATAATAAATATATATATCTATATTAGTGTATAGGTCAAGTATTTAAGTTATAGGTTCAGTATAAATATATATATAGTTATAGGTCAGATTTAGTTAGTAGGTTCAGTATACACTATATATATAGTATAGGTCAAGTATTTATAGTTTTATAGGTTCAGTATACAATTATATATATAGTATAGAGTCAAGTATTTAAGTTATAGGTCAAAGTCTTATAGTTATAGTCAGTAACATATATATATAGTTATGGTTCAGTATACAATATATATATAGTTATAGGTCAAGTATTTATAGTTATAGGTTCAGTATACTAAAATATATATATATAGTTATAGTAAGTATTTATAGTTATAGGTTCAGTATACATATAGATATATTAAATCAATGTATTTTATATATATTATATTATATGAACCTTATAACTATAAATACTTGACCTATAACATATTATATAAATATTGTATACTGAACCTATAACTATAAATACTTGACTATAACATATATATTATGTATACTGAACCTATAACATAGTTATAGTCAAGTATTAGTTATAGGTTCAGTATCAATATATAATATGTTATAGGTCAAGTATTAGTTAGTTATAGGTTCAGATATAATATATATATAGTTATAGGTCAAGTATTTATAGGTATAGGTTCAGTATACTAATATATATATATATATATATATATAATATATCATATATATATAATATAATATATAGTTATAGGGCAAGTATTATAGTTATAGGTTTCAGTATACAATATATATATAGTTATAGGTCAAGTATTTATAGTTATAGGTTAGTATACAATATATATATAGTTAGGTCAAGTATTTATAGTTATTAGGTTCAGTATACATATATATTATAGTTATAGGTCAAGTATTTATAGTTACAGTTCAGTATATAATATTATATATAGTTAAGGTCAAGTATTTATAGTTATAGGTTCAGTATACATATAATATATATATAGTTATAGGTCAAGTTTTATAGTTATAGGTTCAATATTAAGATTATATATAGTTATAGGTCAAGTATTATAGTTATAGGTTCAGTATACAATATATATATAGTTATAGGTCAAGTATTTATAGTTATAGGGTTCAGTATACAAATATATATAGTTTAGTTATAGGTCAAGTTGTTATAGTGAAAGTTCGTATTACAAGATAATATATATATAATATAATAGTATATAGTATAATATATAAGTTATAGGTCAAGTATTTATAGTTTATAGGTTCAGTATACAATATATATATAGTATAGGTCAAGTAGTTATAGTTATAGGTTCAGTATAATAAATATATAGTATAGGTCAAGTATTTATAGTTTGGTTCAGTTACAATATATATATAGTTATAGGTCAGTATTTATAGTTATAGGTTCAGTATACAATATATATAGTATAGGTCAAGTATTATAGTTATGGTTCAGTATATAGATTATATATAGTTATAGGTCAAGTATATAGTTATAGGTTCAGTATACAATATATATATAGTTATAGGTCAAGTATTTATAGTTTATAGTTCAGTATACAATATATATATATATATTATAGGTCAGTATAGGATTTATAGTTATAGGTTCAGTATACAATATATATATATATATATTATATAATATCTAGTTATAGGTCAATATTATAGTTATAGGCTCAGATACAATATATTAGTTATAGGTCAAGTATTTATAGTTATAGGATTCAGTATATATAATATATAGTATATATAATAGGTAAGGTCAAGTATTATAGTTATAGGTTCAGTATACAATATATATATTAGTTATAGGTAAGTATTATAGTTATAGGTTCAGATATAAATAATATATATATATTTATATATATGTAGATATAGATATATATATATTATAATATAGTTATAGGTCAATATTTATAGTTATAGGTTCAGTATACAAATATATATATTAGTTATAGGTCAAGTATTTATAGTTATAGGTTCAGTATACAATATATATATTAGTATAGGTCAAGTATTTATAGGTTATAGGTTCAGTATATAATATATATATATATAGTTAGGTCAAGTACTTATAGTTATAGGTTCAGATATAATATATATATAGGTATTAGGTCAAGGATTATATAGTTATAGGTTCAGTACTAATATATATATAGTTATAGGTCAAGTATTATAGTTATAGGTTCAGATATATATATATATAGTTATAGTCAAGTATTTATAGGTATAGGTCAGTATACTATATATATATAGATATATATAGTTTTAGTAAGTCAAGTATTTATTAGTTAAGGTTCAGTATACAATATATTTAGTTATAGGTCAAGTATTTATAGTTATAGGTTCAGTATACAATATATATATAGTTAAGGTCAGTATTTATATTATGGTTCAGTATAATATATATATAGTTATAGGTCAAGTATTATAGTTATTAAGGTTCAGTATAGAATATATATATAGTATAGGTCAATATTATAGTTACAGGTTCGTATACAATAGTAATATAGTATATATTATAATATATATATATATAGTTATAGGTCAAGTATTTATAGTTATAGGTTCAGTATATAAATTTATATATAGTTATAGGTCAAGTATTTATAGTTATAGGTTAGTATACAATATATAATAGTATAGGTCAAGTATTATAGTTATAGGTCAGTTTACATATATATTATAGTTATAGGTAAGTATTTATAGTTATAGGTTCGTATACTATATAGTATATATATATATATATATATAGTTATAGGTCAAGTATTTATAGTTATAGGTTCAGTATACATATATATATAGTATAGGTCAAAGTATTTATAGTTATAGGTTCAGTAGTAAATATATATATAGTATAGGGCAAGTATTTATAGTTATAGGTTCAGTTTATACAATATATAATATAGTTATAGGTCAAGTATTATAGGTATAGGTTCAGTATACAATTAGATTATAGTTATAGGCAAGTATATAGATAGGTTCAGAGTATAATATATATATAGTTATAGGTCAAGTATTTTAGTTATAGGTTCAGTATAAATATATATATAGTATAGGTAAGTATTTATAGTTATAGGTTCAGTATATCACTATATATATATAGTAGTATAGGTCAAGTATTATAGTATAGGTTTCAGTATACAATATATATATATATATAGTTAAGGTCAAGTATTTATAGTTATAGGTCTCAGTATATACAATATATATTATCGTTAGAGGTCAAGTATTTATAGTATAGGTTCAGTATCAACATATATATATAGATATATATATATAGTTATGAGGTCAAGTATTTATAGTTATGGTTCAGTATACAATATATATATAGTTATAGGTCAAGTATTTATAGTTATAGGTTCAGATATAAATATATATATATATATAGTAATATAGTATAGGTCAAGTATTTCTAGTTATGGTTCAGTATACAATTATATATATATTATAGGTCAAGTTTTATAGTTTAGGTTCAGTATACAATAATATATATAGTTATAGGTTACAGTATTTATAGTTATAGGTTCAAGATATATATATAATATTATAGGTATAGGTCAAGTATTATAGTTATAGGTTCAGTATATAAATATATATATGTTATAGGTCAAGTATTTATAGTTATAGGTTCAGTAAAATATATATATAGTTTATAGGTCAAGTATTTATAGTTATAGGTTCAGTATATATATATATATATAGTTATAGGTCAAGTATTTAAGTTATAGGTATAGATATTAATATATATAGTTATAGGTCAAGTATTTATAGTATAGGTTCAGTATATAATATATATAGTTATAGGTCAAGTATTTATAGTTATAGGTTCAGTATATAATATATATATAGTATAGGTCAAGTATTTATAGTTATAGGTTCAGTAAAATATATATATAGTATAGGTCAAGTATTATAGTATAGGAGTCAATATACAATATATATTTAGTTATAGGTACAGTATTTTAGTTATAGGTTCAGTAACAATATATATATATCGTTATAGGTCAAGTGTAAGTATTTAAGTTATAGGTTCAGATATAATATATAATAGTATAGGTCAAGTATTTGTTATAGGTTCAGTATAAATAATATAAGTTATAGGTCAATTATTATAGTTATAGGTTCAGTATACAATAATGTATAAATATATATATAGTTATAGGTCCAGTATTTATAGTATACAGTATATAATAAGTATAGTATAGGTCAAGTATTTTAGTTTATAGGTTCAGTAATAATATAATATAGTTATAGGTCAAGTATTTATAGTTATAGGTTCAGTATATAATAATATATAGTTATAGGTCAAGTATTTATAGTTATAGGTTCAGTATATAATATATATTAAGTTATAGGTCAAGTATTTATAGTTATAGGTTCAGTATACATATATATATAGTTATAGGTCAAGTATTTAGTTATAGTTCAGTATATAATTATAGTTATAGGGTTCAGAGATTATAGTATAGGTTCAGTAATATTTATATATATATATATATATACGATATAGTTATAGGTCAAGCTATTTAGTTAAGGCTCAGTATATCAATATAATATATTTAGTTATAGGTCAAGGATTTATAGTTATAGGTTCAGTATATACATATAGATATAGTTATAGGTCAAGTATTATAGTTATGGTTCAGTATACAATATATATATAATATAATATATAGATAGGGTAAGGTCAAGTATTTATAGTTATAGGTCCTCGTAGTATAAATTATATATATAGTTATAGTCAAGTAGTTTATAGTTATAGGTTCAGTATATAATATATATATAGTTATAGGTCAAGTATTTAGTTATAGGTTCAGTATACAATATATATATATATTATATATCAAGTATAATATATAGTTATAGGTCAAGTATTATAGTTATAGGTTCAGTATAAATATATATTAGTTATAGGTCAAGTATTTAAGTTATAGGTTCAGTATATAATATTATATATAGTTATAGGTCAAGTATTTATAGTTATAGGTTCAGTATAAGATATATATATCGTTATAGGTCAAGTATTTATAGGTTATAGGTCAGTATATATATATATATAGTATAGGTCAAGTATTTATAGTTATAGGTTCAGTTATAATATTATATAGTTATAGGTCAAGTATTATAGTTATAGGTTCAGTATATAATATATATATAGTTATAGGTCAAGTATTTATAGTTATAGGTTCAGTATATAATATATATATAGTTATAGGTCATGTATATAGGTCTCCCTCTCTCTCTATCTCTCATTCATTGTAGGATACAGATACACAAGCATGTGACCTTCACTTGGACACTGAGGATCATGGGGGGAGGGGGATGAAGAGACAGTTGGTTGAAACAGACCCCCCCCCCCACACACACACACACACACACACACCATCAGCAACACAAAGGCCCAGAGTTGGGAGGGAGAGGATGACACTACAGGGGGTCTATACACAACACACAACATTGTAATCAGCATGGACAGGATGTTACCTGTATTACTACAACACCGAGTTCATGTGTGTCTGTCTGTACAGTGAGGTGTACGTCTGTCTATCCCTACGGACAGTGAGGTGTACGTCTGTCTATCCCTACGGACAGTGAGGTGTACGTCTGTCTTCCTACGCGTACAGTGAGGTGTACGTTCTGATCTTCCTAACGGACAGTGAGGTGTACGTCTGTCTATACCTATAGCAGACAGTGAGTGTACGTACGTCTGTCTATCCTAGGACAGTGAAGGTGTAAGTCTGGTCTATCCCTACGAGACAGTGGAGGGTACGTCTGTACTATACCTACGGACAGTGAGGTGTACGTCTGTCTATCCCTACGGACAGTGAGGTGTACGTTGTCTTCCCTACGGACGTGAGGGTACGTCGTCTATCCTACGGACAGTGAGGTGGTGTCTGTCTATCCCTAGGACAGTGCGGTGTACGTCTGTCTCCCTACGGACAGTGAGGTGTGTGTACGTCGTCTGCCTCCCTACGGACAGTTGAGGTGTACGTCTGTCTATCCCTACGACAGTGAGGTGTACGTCTGTCTATCCCTACGGACAGTGAGGGTAGTCTGTTTCCCTAGGACAGGAGGTGTAGTCTGTCTTCCCTACGGACAGTGAGGATGTACGTCTGTATCCCCCTACGGACAGTGAGGTGTACGTCTGTACTATCATACGGACAGTGAGGTGTACGTTGTCTATCCCTACGGACAGGGGTGACGTGTCTGTCCCATACGGACAGTGAGGGTGACGTCTGTTATCCCTACGGACAGTGAGGTGTCGTCTGGCTATCCCTACGACAGGAGGTTTTGGTACGTCTGTCTATTCCCTACGGACAGTGAGGTGTACGTCTGTCTATCCTGGAAGTGAGGTGTACGTTGTCTATCCCTACGACGTTGGAGGTGTACGTCTGTCTGTCCTACGGACAGTGAGGTTGTAGTCGTCTATCCCTACGGACAGTGAGGTGTACGTCTGTCTGTCCCCCGGACAGTGAGGTGTACGTCTGTCTATCCTACGGACAGTGGGTGTGCGTCTGTTTCTATCCTACGACAGTGAGGTGTACGTCTGTCTATACCTACGAGACAGTGAGGTGTAGCGTCTGTCGTCCCTACGGACAGTGAGGTTGTACTGTCGTCTGTCACTACGACAGTGAGGGTGTACGTCTGTCTATCCCTACGGACAGTGAGGTGGCTGATCTGACGTACTGTCTTCTATCCCTACGGACAGTGAGGTGTACGTTCTGTCTATCCGGACAGTGAGGTGTAGGTCTGTCTTCCATACGGACAGTGAGGTGTACGTCTGTCTTCCCTACGGACAGTGAGGTGGGTACTGTCTGTCCCTACGGACAGTGAGGTGTACGTTCTGTCTGTCCCTACGGACAGGGAGGTGTACGGTCGATCGTTACCCTACGGACAGTGAGGTGTACGTCTGTATCCTACGGAAGTGAGGTGTGTCGTTCTGTCGATCCCTAAGGACAGTGAGGTGGTATCTGTCTGTCCCTATCGGACAGTGAGGTGTACAGTTGTACTGTCCCTACGGACAGTAGGTTGTACGTCTGTCTGTCCTACGGACAGTGAGGTGTCGTACTGTATGTCCCTAGGACGTGAGTGTACGTTCTGATGTCCTACGGAAGTGAGGTGTCGTCTGTCGTCCCTACGGACAGTGAGGTGTACGTCTGTCTTATCCCTCGAGACAGTGAGGTTGTACGTATGTCTGTCCCTACGGACAGTGAGGGTTACGTCTGTCTATCCCTACGGACAGTGATGGTGTACGTCTGTGGACGTGTCGTCCCTACGGACAGTGAGGTGACGTCTGTCTGTCCCTGACGACAGTGAGTTGTACGTCTGTCTATCCTACGGACGTGAGGTGTACGTCTGTCTTCCACGACCGTGAGGTGTGACGTCTGGTATCCTACGGACAGGAGTGTACGTCTGTCTGTGTCGCATACGGACAGTGAGGTGTACGTCTGTCTGTCCCTACGGACAGTGAGGTGGTCGTCTGTCTATCCTACGGAAGTGAGGTGTCAGTCTGTCTGTCCCTACGGACCGTGTAGGTGTACCTGTCTAGTCCCTACGGACAGTGAGGTGTACGTTCTGTCTATCCTAAGGACAGTAGGGTACGTCTGTCTATCCCTACGGACAGGTAGGTGTACGTCTTGTTCCCTACGGACAGTGAGGTGTGTGTCGTCGTATACCTACGGACAGTGAGGTGTACGTCTGTCTATCCATACGGACAGTAGGTGTACGTCTGTCTGTCCTACGGACAGTGAGGTGTACGTCTGTCTATACCTACGGACAGTGAGGTGTACGTCTGTCTATCCCTACGGACAGTGAGGTGTACGTCTGTCTATCCCTACGGACAGTGAGGGTTGTACGTTTCTGTCCCTACGGACAGTGAGGTGTACGTCTGTCTGTCCCTACGGACAGTGAGGTGTACGTCTGTCTATCCCTACGGACAGTGAGGTGTACGTCTGTCGTCCCTACGGGACAGTGAGGTGTACGTCTGTCTATCCCTACGGACAGTGAGGTGGTGCGTCGGTCGACCCTACGGGACAGTGAGGGGTAGGTCGTCTATCCCTACGCGACAGGTAGGTGTACGTCTTGTCTTCCCTACGGACAGTGGGTTCGTCTGTTCCCTACGGACAGTGAGGGTGTAGCGTTATGTTATCCCTACGGACAGTGAGGTGTGCGTCTGTTCTATCCCTAAGGACAGTGAAGGCGTGAAAGCGTCTGTCTATCCCTAGGACAGTGAGGGGTCGTTGTCTATCCAGGACAGTGAGGTGTGTCTGTCTATCCCTACGGACAGTGAGGGTGTACGTCTGTCTTCCCTACGGACAGTGAGGTGTAAGTTGTCTATCCCTACGGACAGTGAGGGTTGACGTATGTCTATGCCCTACGGACAGTGGGTGTACGTCGTCTATCCCTACGGACAGTGAGGTGTACGTCTGTCTATCCTACGGACAGTGAGGTGTGACGTCTGTCTATCCCTACGGACAGTGAGTGTACGTCTGTCTTCCCTACGGACAGTTGAGGTGTACGTCTGTCTGTCCTACGGACAGTGAGGTGTACGTCTGTTATCTCACGGGACAGTTGAGTGTGACGTATGTGTCCTATCAATACGGGCAGTGGGTGTACGTCGTCTATCCCTACGGACAGTGAGGTGTACGTCTAGTTCTATCCCTACGGACAGTGAGGGTAGTCTGTCTGTCCATACGGAAGTGAGTGTACGTCTGTCTGTCCACGGACAGTGAGGTGTACGCTGTCTATCCTACGGACAGTGGAGTGTACGTCGGTCTATCCCTACGGACAGTGAGGTGTACGTCTGTCTATCCCTACGGACAGTGAGGGTACGTCGTCTATTCCCTACGGACAGTGGGTGTACGTTGTCTTCCTAAGGACAGTGAGGTGTACGATCGTCGTATCCCTACGGACAGTGAGGTGAGTGTCTGTCTATCCCTACGGACAGTGAGGTGTACGTCTGTCTGTCACCTACGGACAGTGAGGTGTGGCGTCTGTCTGTCCTACGGACAGTGAGGTGTGGCTGTGCTGTCTCGTCCTACGGACAGTGAGGTGTACGTCTGTCGTCCCTACGGGGACAGTGAGGTGTACGTCTGTCGTCCCTAGGACAGTGAGTGTTACGTCTGTCTTCCCTAGGACAGTGAGGTGTACGTCGTCTATCCCTACGGGACAGTGAGGTGTACGTCTGGTCTATCCCTACGGACAGTGAGGGGTACGTTTGTCTTATCCCTACGGACAGTGAGGTGTACGTCTGGTCTATCCCTACGGACAGTGAGGTGTGCGTCCTGTCTTCCTAGGCAGTGAGGTGTAGTCTGTCTGTCCACTAAGGACAGTGAGGTGTAGTCTGGCTGTCCTACGGACAGTGAGGTGTACGTCTGTCTGGTTCCCTACGGACAGTGAGGTGACGTCTGTCTATCTCCGTACTACGGACAGTGAGGTGTCGTCTGTCTATACCTACGGACAGTGAGTGTACGTCGGCTGCCCTACGGACAGTGAGGTGTACGTCTGTCTATCCATACGGACAGTGAGGTGTACGTCTGTCTGTCCCTACGGACAGTGAGGTGTACGTCTGTCTATCCTACGGACAGTGAGGTGTACGTCTGTCTATCCCTACGGACAGTGAGGTGTCGTCTGTCTGTCCTACGGACAGTGAGGTGTGTAAGTCTGTCTGATCCCTACGGACAGTGAGGTGTTGGACAGTGTCTGTCTATCCCTACGGACAGTGAGTGTACGGTACGTCTGTCTATCCTACGGACAAGGAGGTGTAGTTGTCTCTCCCTACGGACAGTGAGTGTCGAGGTGTAGTCTGTCTATTCCCTACGGACAGTGAGGTGTACGTCTGTCTATACCTACGGACAGTGAGGTGTAAGGTCTGGTCTAGTCCCTACGACAGTGAGGTGTAAGTTCTGGTCTTTCTAACATAGGACAGTGAGGTGTACGTCTGTCTGTATCCCCTAACGGACAGTGAGGTGTAGTCTGTTCCTACGGACTAGGTGCTGGGTACGTACTGTCTATCCCTACGGACAGTGAGGTGTACGTTCTGTCATCCCTACGGACAGTGAGGTGTACGTCTGTCTTATCCTACGGACAGTGAGGGTACGTCTGTCGATCCTACGGACAGTGAGGTGTACGTCTGTCTATCCCTACGGACAGTGAGGTGTACTCTGTCTTCCCTACGGACAGTGAGGTGTAAGTCTGTCTTCCCTACGGACAGTGAGGTGATTCGTCTGTCTGTCCCTACGGACAGTGAGGTGTACGTCTGTCTTCCCTACGGAACAGTGAGGTGTCGTCTGTCTGTCCCTACGGACAGTGAGGTGTACGTCTGTTCTATCCCTACGGACAGTGAGGTGTCAGTCTGTCTGTCCCTACGGACAGTGAGGTGTACGTCGGTTCTATCGACTACCGGACCAGTGAGGTGTACGTCTGGAATCCCTAGGACAGTGAGGTGTACGTCTGTCTGTCCCTAGGGACAGTGAAGGGTACGTCTGTCTGTCCCTTACGGACAGTGAGGTGTACGTATGTCTATCCTACGGACAGTGACTGCTGCCACGTCTGTCTTCCCATACGGACGTGAGGTGTACGTCTGTCTATACCTAGGACAGTGAGGTGTACGTCTGTCTGTCCCACAGGACAGTGAGGTGTACGTCTATTCCCTAGGACAGTGAGGTGTACGTCTGTCTATCCTACGGACGTGAGGTGTACGTCTGTCTATCCTACGGAGTGAGGGTACGTCTGTCTTCCTACGGACAGTGAGGTGTAAGTCTGTCTTCCTACGGACAGTGAGGTGTACTAGTCTTTCCCGACGGACAGTGAGGTAACGTCTGTCTTCCTACGGACAGTGAGGTGTACGTCTGTACTGTCCCAACGGACGAGTGAGGGTACGTACTGTCTGTCTAACCTACGGACAGTGAGGTGTACGTCTGTCTGTCCCTACGGACAGTGAGTGTGTAAGTCTGTCTTACCTACGGCTCCACTGGACAGTGAGGTGCTGTACGTCTGTCTGTCCCTACGGACAGTGAGGTGTACGTACTGTCTATCCCTACGGACAGTGAGGTGTACGTCTTTCTTCCCTAGAGGACAGTGAGGTGTACGTCTGTCGCCTACGGAGTGAGTGTAAGTCTGTCTGTCCCTAGGACAGTGAGGTGTACGTCGGTCTACCCTACGGACAGTGAGGTGTGTACGTCTGTCTGTCCTACGGACAGTGAGTGTAGTCTGTCTATCCCTACGGACAGGAGGGTACGTCTGTCATGTCCCTACCGGACAGTGAGGTGTACGTCTGTCTATACCTCGGACAGTGAGGTGTACGTCTGTCTGTCCCTACGGCAGTGAGGATGTACGTCTGTCGTACCTACGGACAGTGAGGTGTAAGTCTGTCTTCCCTACCGACGACAGTGAGGGTACGTACGGTCTATACCTAGGACAGTGAGGTGTAGTCTGTCTATCCCTACGGACAGTGAGGTGTTACGTCTGTCTTCCCTACGGACAGTGAGGTGTACGTCTTGTCTGTCCCTACGGACAGGTGAGGTACGGTCTGTCTATCCTACGGACAGTGAGGTGTACGTATGTCTTCCGTCTACTGGACAGTGAGGGTAGTTGTTATCCCTGAGGAAGTGAGGTGTACGTCTGTCTATCCGACGCGAAGTGAGGTGTACGTTGTCTGTCCCTACGGACAGTGAGGTGTACGTCTGTCTGATACCTACGCGACTAGTGATGCGTACGTAATCTGTCTATCCTACGGACTGAGCGAAGTCGTTGTCTATCCTACGGACAGTGAGGGTACGTCTGTCGATCCCTACGGAAGTGAGGGTACGTCTGTCTACCGAGGACAGTGAGGGTACGTCTGTCTTCCCTACGGACAGGAGTGGCGTACGTCTTGTTCTGTCCCTACGGACAGTGAGGTGTAGTCTGGCTTCCCTACGACAGTGAGGTACGTCTGTCTAGTCCCTACGACAGTGAGGTGTCGTCGTCTGTCCTCCATACGGACAGTGAGGTGTACGTCTGTCTATCCTACGGACAGTGAGCGCGGTACGTCTGTTCTATCCCTACGGACAGTGAGGTTACGTCTGTCTTCCCTACGGACAGTGGGTCGTACGTCTGTCGTCCCTAGGACAGTGAAGGCGTACGTCTGTCTATCCCTACGGACAGTGAGGGGTACGTCTGTCAGTCCCTACGGACAGTGAGGGTACGTGAGTACGTTGTCTGTCCCTACGGACAGTGAGGTACGTCTGTCTGTCCCTACGGACAGTGAGGTGTACGTCTGTCATTCCCTACGGACAGTGAGGGTACGTCTGTCTATCCTACGGAACAGTGAGGTGTACGTCTGTCTATCCCTTTACGACAGTGAGGTGTACGGCGTTCTCTACGGGACAGTGAGGCGTACGTCTGTCTTCCACGACAGTGAGGGTACGTCTGTTATCCCTACGGACAGTGAGGCTGTACGTCTGTCTATCCCTACGGACAGTGAGGGTACGTCTGGTCTGTCCCTAAGGGACAGGAGGTGTAGTCTGTCTGTCCCTACGGACAGTGGGTGTAGTCTGTCTCCCTACGGACAGTGAGGTGTACGTCTGTCTGTCCCTACGGACAGTGAGGTGTTACGTCTGTCTATACCTAACGACAGTGAGGTGTACGTCTGTCGTTCCCTACGGACAGTGAGGGTACGTCTGTTGTCCCTAAGGACAGTGGGTGTACGTTGTAGTCCCTACGGACGTGAGGTGTTACGTCGTCTGTCTACGGGACAGTGCGGTGTACGTCTGTCTCCCTAAGGACAGTGAGGTGTACGTCTGTTGGTCCCTACGGACAGTGAGGTGTACGTCTGTCTACCCTACGGACGTGAGGTGTAGTCTGTTGTACTACGACAGTGGGTGTCGTCTGCTTCCCTACGGACAGTGAGGGTGTACGTCTGTCTATCCCTAGGACAGTGAGGTGTACGTCTGTGTCCCTAGGACAGTGAGGGTAGTTGTCTGTCCCTACGGACAGTGAGGGTACGTCTGTCTGTCCCTAGGACAGTGAGGTGTACGTCTGTCTATCCCTACGGACAGTGAGGTGTGCTGTTAGTATCAGTGTTACTGTTGGTATCAGTGCTGCTGTTAGTGTTAGTGTTACTGTTGGTATCAGTGCTGCTGTTAGTATTAGTGTTACTGTTGTATCAGCTGCCTGTAGTATTAGTGTTACGTTAGTATCAGTGCTCTGTTAGTATTAGTGTTACTGTTAGATCATTGCCTGTTAGTATAGGTTCGTTTGTATCAGTGACCGTGTTAAGTATTAGTGTCGTTAGTATACAGTGTGCGTGTTAGTATTGTGGTTACTGTTGGTATATCAGTGCTGCGTTAGATTAGTGTTACTGTTAGAATCAGTGCTGCTGTTGGTATTAGTGTTACTGTTGGTATCAGTGCTGCTGTTAGTATTAGTGTTACTGCTTAGTATCAGGGTGCTGTTAGTATAGTCTGGTCCTACTGTAGTATCAGTGTGTACATGTGAGTAGTATCAAGTGCTGCTGTTAGTATTAGTGTTACGTTCGTATCAGTGCTAATCGCTGTTAGATAGTGTTACTTTGGTATCGTGCGGTTAGTATAGTGTTACTGTTGGATCAGGCTGCCTGTTAGTATTAGTGTTAATGTTAGTTATCCGTGCTGCTGTTAAGTATCAGTGTTACTTAGTACAGTGCTTGCGGTTAGGGCAGTGTTGCTGTTAGTATCAGTGCTGCTGTTAGTATCAGCTGTAGCTGTTAGTATCAGTGTTACTGTTAGTATCAGTGCTGCTGTTAAGTATCAGTGCTGCTGTATTAGTGTTACTGAAGCTCAGTGTATGTTGTATCAGTGCTGCTGTAGTAGTGTTACTGTTAGTATCAGTGCTGCTGTAGTATAAGTGTACTGTTAGTATCAGTGCTGCTGTTAGTATCAGTGTACTGTTAGTATCAGTGCTGCTGTTAATGCTGGTTTTGTGTTTATTCTACTAGGAATCTTTGCACTGCGGGTTTATGGGGTCCGGTTTGTGTCTGTTAGTATGTTATTGAACTATGTGCACGCTGAATTTGAGTGTGTGTCAGTGTGGGTGTCCAAGGTAACTGCACTAGGTGTGTTTTGTTTGTGCCCCAAACATTAGATTAGTGTGTTGCTGGTTTCACCAGGATAATGGATATTGTGAGTGAGGTGTGACCGCGGGTTAAACCAATGGATGATTGCTATTTCTAGTAAACTGTAATGGGATATTGGGATATTTGTGGTTATGAAATTGTTATTGCTAATTATCCAATTAACATGTCAATGTGTTTCTGATATAAAAATCCATCTGCAAAGAGAGAAAAATGTCTCTACAGCAGAATTGATTATTACTGGAGCTCAGTGTGGAATCTACCCATCCAATATTTCAGTGGATGGGAATACAAGTCTAGTCATATACACCAGACAGTGAAATACAGATCACATCACCCATAAACCAGACCAGGGAATAACGGTCTAGTCATTTATAGACCACACCGTGGGATACAGGTCTAACCACCCTAAAAACCGACCACCGGGAATACGGTCTAGTCATTATAGACCAAACCCGTGGATCAGGTCCAACACACCCATAAACCAGACCTGGAATACAGTTAGTCATTTATAGACCACCAGTAGATAGTAGTGTGCGGGTACTTAGACAACCAGGATAATGGATGTGAGTGAGGTTTACGCTAGGTAACACCAATGAGGGATAGTAACACTTATAAGCAGATACATGTCTAGTCATTTAATGAGATCCCACTTGGGATAGTGTCGGTTTCACTATAAGACAGCTGTATACTGTTAGTTCCAATTACTAGTACAATCCGTGTTGATATAAAGTCTCCAACTCTATAGCCCAACATGAGAGAATACAGGTCTAAGATTTGATTTTATAGCTCGGTGAGGAATATCACACGATCAATCCACCTTGCATGAAGACATGGGATAAGGTCTAGTCATTATATAGGGGGGGGGGGGCACCAACACTGTGAGATACAGATCAACACCCATAAACCGACCAGGAGAATAAGGTCTAGGTCATTTATAGACCACACCAGTGGGATACAGTTAACCACCCTGAACCGACCATGGAATAACGGTCTAGTCATTTATAGACCACACCGTGGGATTACAGGTCTAAACCACCGAAGACCAGACCATGGAATAACGGTCTATGTCATTTATAGACCACACCGTGGGATACAGGTCTACCCACCTATAACCAGACCATGGAATAACGGTCTAGTCATTTATAGACCACACCGGGATTAAGGTCTACCACCCAAAACAGACATGGAATAACGGTCTAGTATATAGGACCACCCATGTGGATACAGAGTGCTAACCAACCATATAGACCCACAATGGAATAACAGGTCTAGTCATTATCATGACCACACTGGGGATCACAGGTCATAACCACGTATAGACCAGACCATGGAATACAGGTCTAGTCATTACAGAACACACCGTGGGATTACAGCTCAACCACCTTTGATAAACCAGACCATGGAATACAGGTCTAGTCATTTATAGACCACACCGTGGGATACAGGTCTAACCACCTATAGACCAGACCATGGAATAACGTCTAGTCATTTATAGACCACACCGTGGGATACAGGTCTAACCACCTACAGACAGACCATGGAATACAGGTCTAGTCATTTATAGACCACACCATGGGATACAGGTCTAACCACATAAGACAAGACCATGGAATACAGGTCTGTCATTTATAGACCACACTCGTGGTGAGACAGGTCTAACCACCTATAGACCAGACCATGGAATACAGGTTAGTCATTCTAAGACCACCCACGCGGGGATACAGCGTCTAACCACCCTAAACAAGACCAGGAATACAGGTTCAGTATTCAATAGACCACACCAGTGAGATACAGGTTAACCACTATAGACCAGACCATGGAATACAGGTCTAGTCATTTATGAGAACACACCGTGGGATACAGTTCTAACTCCACCTATAGACCAGACCATGGAATACAGGTCTAGTCATCATTTAGACACACTGAGGGCATACCGGTGTAACCACCTATAGACCAGACCATGAAAAAGGTCTAGTCATTTATAGACCACACTGGGATACAGGTCTAACCACCTATAGACCAGACCATGGAATACAGGTCTAGTCATTTATAGACCACACCGTGGGATACAGGTTAACCAACATATAAACCAGACAATGGTAAACAGGTCTGTCATTAATAGACCACACTGTGGGATGACAGGTCTAACCACCTACTAGACCAGACCAAGGAAATACGGTTCTAGTCATGCTTTAGACCACACGTGGGATACAGGTCTAACCACATAAACCAGACACATGGATACAGTCAGTCATTCATTAGACCACACACGTGGGATTACAGAGTTAACCACCTATAGACCAGACCATGGAATAACGTAAGTCAGTTATAGAGACACACCGTGGTGATAAGGTCTAACCACCTATAGAAAGACATGGAAAAGACAGGTCTAGTCATTTAAAGACCACACCATGGGATACAGGTCTAACCACCCATAAACCAGACCATGGAATACAGGTCTAGTCATTATAGACCAAACCGTGAGGATACAGTCTTAACCACCTATAAACAGACCATGGATATAACGGTTCTAGTCATTTATAGGACCCACACTGGGGATACAGGTCTAAACCACCTATAGACCAGACAAGGGAATACAGGTTAGTCATTATAGACACACAGTGCGGATTACAGGTCTAACACCTTTAGACACAGAACATGGAATACAGGCTCTAGTCATTTAAAGACCACACCTGGATAACAGGCTTAACCCCCACAAGAACCAGCCCATGGACTAATGGGTCGTCAATCTTCATAGACACACTGACAGTCTACACTCCAGCCAGGGACTACGGTCTATATTTAACCACCAGTGAACAGCTAACACCTACAGACCCATGGAATTACAGGGGGGATCATAGCATTTAAAGACCACACGTGAGGTACAGCTCTAACCACCTGACCAAGACCATGGAATTACAGGTTGTCTTTAGCCCACACAGGATAGGTCTACCTAACCCATTCGAAGTATGTAGACCACACCATGGGATAAGGTCTAACCACCTATAGGGACCAGACCATTGGAAACAGTCATAGTCATTATAGACCACAACCGTGGGATACAGGTCTAAAACCTTAGACCAGACCATGGAATACAGGTTCTAGTCTTATAGACCCACACGTGGGATAAGGCTTCTAACACCACCTATAGACCAGACAATGGAATAAGGTCTGTCAATTTATAGACACACCGTGGATACAGGTCAACCACACCATAGACCAGACCATTGGAAACAGGTCATAGTCATTTAATGACCACACATGGGGATAGTCAACCACCTATAGACCAGACCATGGAATACAGGTCTAGTCATTTATAGACCACACCGTGGGATACAGGTCTAACCACCTATAGACCAGCATGGAAAATTAGCATTAGACCACCGTCGATACAGTCCCATATGACCAGATGAATACAGGTATCATAACAACACCGTGGGATACAGCTCTAACCACCTACAGACCAGACCATGGATAACAGTCTAGTCATTTATAGACCACACCATGGGATACAGGTCTAAGAACCACCTGTAGACAGACATGGATACAGGTATAGTCATTTATAGACACACACCGTGGGATACAGGTATAACACCACCTATAGACAAACCATGGAATGAAACAGGTCTAGTTCATTCTAGACCACACCAGTGGGATACAGGTCGAACCACCTATAGACCAGAACATGAATACAGGTTGTCAGTATAGGACACCACGGTACGGCTAACACTATGAGCCAGGAATGAGTCTAGACCCACTGGGTAAGTCTATTAAACCTATAGGACCAACATGGAATACAGGTCTTTTAGTCATTTAACCACACTGGGAACAGGTTAACACTATAGACCAGACCATGGAATACAGGGTAGTCATTTATAGACCAACCGTGGGATACAGTCTATCCCCTAGTGACAGACATGGAATACAGGTTAGTAATTTATAGACCACACCTGTGGGAACCAGGTTAACCACCTATAGACCAGACCATGGACATACAGGCTTCTAGTCATTTATAGACCACACCTGGGATACAGGTCAAACCCCTATAGACCAGGACCAGGAAATACAGGGGTATAGTCATTATCATAACCACAACCTGGGATTACAGGTCTAACACTTATAGACCGACCATGGACATGGCACATTAACGGTTCAGTCATTTATTACGAACTCTCACCCCGCGGTGGGAAAGCTGAACCACCTATAGACCCAGACCATCGATACAGGGTCTAGTCTTTTAGACACACACGTGGGTAAAGCTCTAACCACTATAGACCAGACCAGGAAAAGGTCTAGGTCATTTAGACCACACTCGGGGATAACAGGGTCTAACCCACTAATTAGACCAGACCATGGAATACAGGTCTAGTCATTTATAGACCACACCGTGCAAAGCAGGTCTAACCACCTATAGACCAGACCATTAAATAAGGGTCTAGTCACCTATAGACTAGAACTAGAACCAATCAGATGTTAGATTCATGCATACACACACGCACATGTATACAGTCAGACACTCTTGCATACAAACACATGCGTCTCAACAGACACATATCATGAAAACAGTCAGACACACATCATACAAGTCATGTCACTATTAAGTGTTTTTGTCACTTGTTAACCGCTAGAAGACTCTGAAATCATTGTGCTCCCTCTCTCTAATCCAAAACAACACATTTCAGGGAG
>JAACNH010001144.1:86705-98130 GCA_019447015.1 Hymenochirus boettgeri
ATTGTATATTATTTCAGGGGCAGGGATCTGCCATTAAAATCAGGGAGTCTCCCTGAAACTATGGGTATGGGTGATTATTATTGTATATCCTATATATATTATTATTGTTTTATTATCCTATCTATCTATTGGCTACCATATATATAGCTATCATAATATTATGTATATCATATATATAATATATTATGTATATCCTATCGATTATTATGTATACCCTATATATATTATATAAATATTATTGTATATCTCTATATATATAGATGATTATTGTATATCCTATCTATTATTATTATTGTAGATAATATATATCTATATAGATTGTTGGTATATCCTATCTAATATTAGTATATTGTTATCTATCTATATTATTATTGTATCTCTATGTATCATATGGTTAGATATATATTATATTGTAGGATAAACCCGCGGGATTATATTATTATATTATTATATTATTATTATATATCCCCTGTGTCTATATTATTATATTATTCTATCCTCTGTGTCTATATTATTATATTATTATTATATCCTCTGTGTCTATATTATTATATATTAATCCTCTGTGTCTATATTATTATATATTATTAATCATCTGTGTCTATATTATTATATTATTATATCCTGTGTCGATATTATTCTATTATTATATCCTCTGATACATATATTATATTATATTCTGTGATCATATATATATCGGCTTATTATTAATTATAACCTCTGTAGTCTATATTATTATATTATATCCGAATCTGGGTTATATTATTAATATCATCCTCTGTGTCTATTTATTATATCTATTATATCACTCTGTGTCATATTATATTATATATCATCTGTTTATTATTATTACTATGATATTCCTCGTATCTATATATGATTATTATTATATCCTCTTGTAGTTATTATATGATGATTATATCCTCTGGTGATATATATTAGATATTTTAATCCTCTGTGTTAATTATTAATATCTATTTATTATAAATTACTTACTCGTCTAATATTATATTATTATTATATCCTCTGTGTCTATATTATTATATTATTATTACCTCTGTTCTAGTATTGGCATATTATTAATCCTGTGTCATAATATATTATTAGCCCTGTCTATGATATCGTATTATTATATCCTCTTATCTCTATATACTCTATTATGTATTATATCTCATGTGTTATATTATTATATTATATATCCTTGTATCTATGTATTTGATGATTATATCCTCTGTGTTAATTAATATATCCCTGATATATATTATATTATTATTTATATCCGCTTGTTATCTATATATTATAATTATTATGATCATACTGTGTCTAGATTATTAAGTTATTATATCCGTCTATTATCTAGTTATTATTATTATGTATATCCTCTGTGTCTATATTATTTAATTATTATATATCCTCTATCTAATTTTTTATTTATTTATATTATTATAAACCTCTGTGTTATGTATTATATTATTATCTGTTCTATATTTATTTATTATATATCTGTGTATATATTATATATATATTAGATCCTCTGTGTATATTATTATTATATGATTATATCCTCTGGCATAGTTTAGTTTATATTATTGTTCTATATATATTATATATCCCTGTGTCTATAGTGTATATTATTATTATATCCTGGTATCTATATTATTATATTAATATATCTCTGTTCTATATTATTATAGTATTATATGCCTCGGTGTCAATATTATATGATGTAATCTGGTCTATATTATATTATTATATCTCTCTGTGGGGGTCTCTATTAATATATATTATTTATATCCTCTGTTATCTTATCTTATTATATTAGAATGCTCTGTGCTATATTATTATTATTATTATATCCTCTGTGTCTATATTAATTACTTTGTTATTATATTATTATTATATCCTCATGTATCATATTATTAGTATATTATTATATTCTGGTCATTATTATTAATTACACTGATGTTCTATATAATATCCTACGTGATATATATACTCGTATCTATACCTGTATTATATTATTGAGTTATGTATTATATACTGTCATATATTATATTATTATATCCTCTGGTCTATATTATAATATTATTATTAATCTCTGATGTCTACTATATTTTAGATTATGATATCCTCTGTATCTATATATAATTATTATTATATCCTCTTGTACTATATTAGTAATTGATGATATCCTCTGTGTCTATATTATTATATTAGTATATCCTCGTATCTATATTATTATATTATTATATCCTCTGTATCTATATATGTAATTATTATTATACTCGTGTGTCTATATTATTATAGTGATTATGATCCGCTAGTCGTATATTATTTATATCGTGATTCTAATATCTATATCCTCGGTGTCATTTATATATATTATACCTGTCGATTTATTATTATATCCTCTGTGATCTATTATTATATATTTATATATCCGTGTGTACATATTAGTATATTATTATATCCTGGTGGTTGCGCTATCATATTATATTATAGATATCTCTGTGCTATATTATTGAATATATATCCGGTTGTATATGTCTTATATATCTATGGTTATTATTATTATATCCTCTGTATCTATATTATATTATTATTATTATATCCTCTGTGTCTATATTATTATATTATTATATCCTCTGTGTCTATATTATTATATTATTATATCCTCTGTATATTTATTATTATATCCTCTGTGTCTATATTATTTATATTATTATTATATCCTCTGTATCTATATTATTATATTATATCCTCTGTGTTCTTATGTATTTATGTATATCCTCTGTGTCTATATATATTTATATTACCATCTGTGTCTTTTCTATTATATCTTATCTATTTATTTTATTTTTATTATAATCATCTGTATCAGATTATTATATTATTATATCCTCTGGAGTTATATTATATATAGTATTATATCCATAGGTATATATTTATGCTAACTGTGATGTATTATTATTGATTATATCCTCTGTGTCTATATATGATATATATTATTATTCCTCTGTTATGATATTATTATATTAATATATCCTCGGGTGTCTTATAGTATTATTATTATATCCTCTGTGGTTTATTATTATATTATTATTATACTCTGTGTCTATATTATGATTATATTATTATATCCTTGATTATGATGATATTATTATTATATCTGTGGTCTTAGTTATTTATTTACTCCGTTTATATATCTATCAGTCTATATTATTATATTTGATTATATACTTTGTATATTACCTGTACTGATATATATATCCCTCTGTATCTAATTATTATACTTTATATGTATATGATTATATCTCTGGTCTAATTATATATATTAGTATATCCTCTGGTCTATATTATTATATTATATATATCCTCTGTATCTTATAGTATTATATTAGTATATGATCCTCGTGTCTATTATTATTAATTATTATATACCTGGTCTATATTATTAGTATTGATTATTATCCTATGTATCTATATTATTATGTATTACTAATCCTCTGTGGTCTAGATCTACGTCATATTATATATCCTCTGTGTCTATTTAGTTATTATATTATTTATGCCTTGATGTCTATATTTTATATTTATTATGATCTATATCCTCTAGATAATTATATCTGAGGTACTATATTAGACTTGGTCTATGATTATATTCTTATTATACCTGTGTCTATCATTATCTATGGTTTATTTATACTTGTATATATCTTGGATCTCTATATTCTGTAGTAGATGTACTCTAATTGTCATTACTCTATAGTTACTTATCTTATTATTTTTTATTTCTTCCTCTGTCTCTATCTATCTACTCGTGTACTGTATCTAGATACCTCTGGTGATCTTATTATCTATATATAGTTCGATTATCCTACTGTTTCGTAGTGATTATAATGTAATTCTTAATATCCTCTGTGGCAATATATATATCCTTATGTCTTTATTAATATATATCTCCTGTGGTCATTTAAATATTATATCTCTGTCTTTTATATTAAGCCTCTTGTCTATTAAAAATTCCTTGGTTTATTTATATAGCTTTATATTATTATGTATCCTCTGTGTCTATACTATATTATATACTCGTTAGAATTATTATTATTATATATCCCTGTGTCTATATGTATATTATTATTATATCCTCTGTGTTATATTATATATTATTATATCCTTCTGTGTTATCATATTATATTCATTATTATATCCTCTGTGTCTATATTAGTTATAATTATAATCCTGTGTCTATATTATTAGGATATCATTATTATCCTCTGGTTCTTTTATGATCGTTATATATTATTATTATATATCGCTGGTTATATTATCTGAGTATATTATTATATTATTATATCTCTGCAATAATAGTACCTGTGTTAATTATTATATCCTGTTCAGTTATTAATACTTGTGATATCATTATATCCTATGTATATATTATTATATATCCTCTGGTATTATATATCTCTCTATATTATTTATATCGTATTATATTTGTCCTATATAATTATATATCCTCTGTGTCTATATTTTTATATTATTATTATATCCTCTGTGTCTTATTATTAGTATTACTGGGTTTATTATCTTTAATAATATAACATTGTCTTATGATTATATTATTTAATTCTCTGGTCTGATATTATTATATCCTGGTCTATATATTATTATATGTGCTATTTAATATTATATTCCTCTGGTCTATATATTCATTATATATATCTCTGTGTCTATATTATTATATATTATTATATCCTGTCTAATATAATGATCTCTGGATTTATTATATTATATATATGCTATTTATTATTATTATATCCTCGTACTAGTATTAGTTATTATATTATTATATCCTCTGTGTCTATATTATTATATTATTATATCCTCTGTGTCTATATTATTATATTATTATATCTCTTGTGTCTTATATTATAGATTATATCTCTCTGTGTCTATATGTATTATATTATATATACCTCATGGTGTCAGTTATTAGATTGTGTAGTTATTATATTATTATATCCTCTGTTCTATATTTATATATTATTATATCTCGGTGTCTATTTATTGTATATTATATATCTACTTGGTCTATATATTAGATATTATATTATATCCTCTGTGTCAATATTATATATTATTTATTATTATATTATATCCTATTATTACTATCTCGTCATATATTATATTATTATTATTTATATCCTGTGTCATTATTTATATTATATCGTTTATTATTATTATATCCTCTGTGTCTATATTATTATATTATTATTATATCCTGTGTCTATATTATTATATTATTATTATATCCTGTGTCTATATTATTATATTATTATTATATCCTCTGTGTCTATATTATTATATTGGATTATCTCCTCGTGATCCTATATTATTATATTATTATATCCTGTGTACTATATAGATTATATTATTATTTATAATCCTTCTGTGTTATATTATTATATTATTATACCTCTGGTTCTATTATATTATATACTTAGTTTAATCCTCTGTATCATAAATTATATTTTATACTCTGTTAGATTATTATATAATCCTGTTGTCTTATAGATTATTTTAATTATTATTAATTAGTTATATCCTCGTGTCGTTTATTATTATATTATTATATCTCTGTGTCATATATATTATTACGGTTCTATTAATTATTGATCCTCTGGTCTTTATAACTGTCTCTATGTTAATTATACCTTTTCTATATATTATATTATTATTATACTCTGTGTCTAGTATTATATATTATTATAGTCACTGGCTCTATATTATTATATATTATATCCTCTGTGTCTATATTATTATATTTATATCCTCTGTGTCTATATTATTATATTATATATATCCTCTGTGTCTATATTATTATATTATTTATTATCTCTGTCGTCATATTATTAATTATATATCCTCGTGTATCTAAGGATTATATGATTATTATATCCTGTCTATATTATTATTATTATTATAATCCTGATGTTTATATATCTTTAATCTTGTTTATATATTATTTATATCCTCTGTGCTAATTTATTATTATTATTATATCCTCTGTGTCTCTATATTATATTATTATATCATCTCTGTGTCTATATTATTCTTATAGTTATATCCTGTGTCTTATTATTATTTATCTCATTAATATTAGATTATGAATCTCTGTGTCTATTATTATATTATTATTTACATCCTCTGTGTATATATATATTATGATCATTTCTTATTATTATCTAATTATACTCTGTGGTCTATATTATTATATTATTATATCCTCTGTGTCTATATTATTATATATTATTATATCCTGTGTCTATATTATTATATTATTATTATATCCTCTGTGTCTATATTATTATATCCTCTGTGTCTATATTATTATATTATTATTATATCCTTGTATCTTTTATGTGTAATACTCGTTCATATTATTATATCTTGATTACCATCTATGTGTTATATTATTATTATTAATCTCTGTGTCTATATTTATATTAGATATCTCTGTGTCTATATATATTGATTATCTCTGCTTGTCTTAATTATTAATTATGAGTTTAATTCCTCTTGTCTATGATTATTGATATTGCTTATTATCTCGAGCTATAATCTGTGTATCTAGCCTATATTTACTTATTATTATTATTATCCCTATGTGTAATTATTGTTTATTATATCCTGTGTCATAATTATCTATTAATCTGGTCTATATTATTAATTATTAGATCCTCTGGTTAATAGTATGATATCTATATCCCTGTTGTCCTTATTATATATTTATTTTATATCCTCTGTGTCTATATTATTAATTATTATATCCTGCTGTCTATACTATATTATAGATATTATATCTCTGCTATCTATAGTATTTATTATTATTATATCCTCTGTCTATCATTATATATTATTATATCCTCCTGGTCTATATTTATCTATTATTAGATCCTCTGTATATATATTATTAGATATACTAATCTATCCTCTGTGTCTAATTATTATATATTATTAATCATCGTGTATCTATATTATATATTATTATATCCTCTGTGTCTAATTATTAGTATATACTCGTTGTTAATATATTATATCCTCTGTGTCTATATTAGTATATATATTATCTATACTCTGATCTATATTATGTATTTTATTTTATCCTCTGGTCTATATTATATATATAGTATATCCATCTGGTGTCTATATTATGATTTATGTACCGTGTATTATCTTGGTAATCTAGATTCTCGATTACTTGAGATCCTTAGTTCTATATGTATTATTATATCCTCTGATATATAATTATTATATTGATTATATCCCTCTGTTATTATATATCTCATTATTATATTAGTATGGATTATATCCTTGTATCTATATATTATATTATATATCCTCTGTGTCTAATTATATATATTATTCTGTTGATTTATTATATATCCTCTGTGTGTCTATATTATGATATTATTGTTAATATATTATTATATCCTCTGGTCTATATTATATATATTATTATTATCCTCTGTGTTCTATATTTGATATATTATTATATCCTCTGTGTCTATTATTTTATCCTATCACTATATATGATATATTAGATCCTCTGTGTCTATATATTATCATATTATATCCTCTGTATCTGATATTATATATTATTAATTATATCCTGGGTCTATAATTATAGTATACTTGTTATATTAGATATTATATACATTGTGTCTATTTATTATATATATTATATCCTCTGGCTTGTTTATTTCTCTATATATTATTATATTATTTATATCCTCTGTGTCTTATATTATATTATTATTATATCTCTGCATTGTATTCTAATCTGTATTATATTTATTTTATTATTCCTCTGTAGTCTTATTATTATATTTATCCTCGTGCTTATTATGATTTCCTCTTATTATATTATATATGATTATATCTCTGTATCTAATATTATATATTATATCCTCTAGTGTATAGTATTTTTATATCCTTCGTGTGATATTAATTTATATATTTATTTTATTAGATCCTCGTGTTCGTATTATTATATTATCCTTTCGATATACTCTGTTATATCTGTCTAGTATATTAATTTTTACCTCTTTATATTATATATTATTATATCCTCGTGTCTTATTATTATTATATCCTGTCTAATTTTATATATATATTCTGTCTATTTATTGTTTATCTCTGGCTATTATTATTATATTTATATATTCTTCTATTTATATTTATAGTCTGGTCAATATTATATCTCTTGTCTATACTTATGTATATAGATCCTCTGTGTCTATATTATAGATTATTATATCCGTCTGTATTATTATATAGAACGGCTATATTATATAGTATTATATCCTCTGTGATCTATATTATATATCGTAATATCCTCATGTGTCTATATTATTATACTTAATTCCCCTCTGCTGTTATATTTCAATGTGTATTTCTGATTATATTATTTATTATTATAGCCTTCGTGTTTATTAGTATCTATATCTGAATTATATTATTATATCCTCTGTGTCTATATTATTATATTATTATAATCCTCTTGTATAATTATATCCGATATATTTTTAGATATCTGTATCTTATATTATATTTGTATTATATATTAGCTCATCTGGTGTATATTATGTATATTATTATATTGCTCTGTATCTATATATTATATTATTATAGGTCCTCTGTGTCTATATATATAGTATTATTATCCAGCATCTGTATCGTATATTATATTATTATTAATCCTCTGTGTCTATATTATTATATTATTATCCTCGTATTTATTATTTCCGCTCGTATCTATATTCTTTATTATATTATTATATCGCTGCTGTGATATTATTTTTATATTGTGATCTATATTATATATATCTATTATTCCTCTGTGTCATATTATGTATATTATATTAATCCTCTGTGTTCTATATTATTATTATTATATCCATCTGTGTCTATATTATTTATTATTATTATCCTGGGTTGTACTATTTATTATATTATTATTATATCTCGTGTGTCATATATTAGTATATATTATATCCTCGGCAATTAATTAATTCATTCTATATATTATATTCTCTGTTGTCTAATGATATTTATCGTCTATTATGAGTTATTATATCTCTGTGGTCTATATTATTATATATTATATCTATCCTCTGTATCATATTTATTTTATCTTATTATATCTCTGTTCTTTAGTATCAGTTAGTATAATATGCTTAGTTATGATATTATATCATCTGTGTCAGTTATTATATTAATTGTATCTATATTAATTATATTCTCTGGTCTATATTATTATATTATATCCTCTGGTTCTATATTGATTAGTATTATTATTATATATCTCTGTATCTATATTATTTATATTGATTATATCCTCTGTGTCATATTATATTTATTATTATATCCTCTGGGTCTTAGATTATTATGTATTATCTCCGGTGTCTATATTATTATATTTATTATATCCTCGGATCTATATTATATAGGATTTTAATCTCTGGGTGTCTATATTATTATTATTATATATCCCTGGTGTATGATATTATTATAATTATTATATACCTCTGGTATTACTATATTATTATTAACTCTGTGTCTATATTTATTATATTTATATAGCCTATCTCGGTCTAATTATTATTTATTATTATATACTTCTGTGTCTAATTATATATTATTTAATCTCTTGTATCTAATATTATAATTATATTATATCTCTGTTCTTATGAGTTTATACTCATTATATGATTATATTATTATATCTCAGTGGTCTAGATTATTATATTATTATACCTCTGTGTTCTAGATGATAGATATATGATATATCCTCTGTGATCTATATAGTATATTATTATATATCCTCTGTTCTATATTATTATAATTTATTATTATCCTATGTAGTCTTATTAGTTATATTATATATCCTCTGTCTGTTATTGAGTATTATAGTTATTTCCTTCGAATTTTTATTTTGTGTATTATATATTTATTATAGCCGTCTATTATTTATTATTATATCCTCTGTATCATATTATTATATTATTATATCCTATGTGTATATATCATATATTTATTATATCCGCTGTGTCGTATAGTATATCCTGGTGTCTAGATTTCTATTATTATAGCCTGGTGTCTATCTTATGAGAGGATTATATCCGCTGATGCTATAGTATTTATAGGATTCTATCGCTGTATCTCTATTATGAGATGATATTATATCATGCTGGTATAGATTAGTTATATATTATATCCTCGGATACGATATGATTATAGTATATTGATCCTCTGTGCGTCTATAGTATTATATATTATTAGCTCCTGGGCATGTTATTAGTATAGTGAGAGGATATCATCTGTGTCTAATTATTGATATGATTATATCCTCTGTATCTATATGATTATATGATATATCTCGGATCTATAGTATTATGTTATTGATAGCCTATGTGTCGAGATGGATTATATTATTATTCCTCGGTCTATCTTATCTCAAGACAGTGTACGAGCAATAGGAGAAGCACGATCTCTGGTCTATATTATAAGAGAGAAAAAAAGAAGAGGGTATGGGCAAGCGTGTGTTTCTCCACCCCCATAAAAATGAGAAGGCCGGGCGGAAAGCAGCGAGAGTATTATGTATGTCCCAGGGACAGGGATGAGCACCAACGAGTAAGAGGAAGAGATTAGAATGGATGAGGGAGGCAGGAGAGAAGGTATCCCCAGGATAAACAAGCGAGATGCACGCAAACACACGATGGAGGAGCAGACAATTACCTATTAACCGAACGTAGAAAGGCTATAAAGAGTAGACAGTTCGCGACTGACAAAAATGGAAGCAGATAAGCAATCAAGAATAGCAAAAGAAGGGGAGAGGATCTCTACGAAAGGAAGGGAAAGACGAGAGTGGCAGGATGATAAGGACAAATATGGGATGAGATGAAAGATAGAACAGGGAGAGGTGCGAGGAGAGGAGATAGAGACGAAGGAAGAGAAGAGAAGGAAGGCAACGGAGGACACATTATCTTATTAATCCTCGTGTTATATTAATATATGTTATAACCTTGTGTCATATTCTATTTATATCTCCTCTGTCCTATTATCATTATTATTATATCTCGGTATTATATTATATAGTATTAGTATATCCCTCTGGTCTTTATTATTATATATACTCCTTGTGTTCGGCCTCCCCCTCTACCCACCCACCTGCCTCCCCCTCTACCCACCTGCCTCCCCCTCTACCCACCTGCCTCCCCCTCAAGTTACCCACCTGCCTTCCCTTCAACCCACCCACCTGCCTTCCCCTCAACCCACCCACCTGCCTCCCCCTCAACCTACTCACCTGCCTCCCCCTCAACCTACCCACCTGCCTCCCCCTCAACCCACCCACCTGCCT